>PVJH01000060.1:0-220039 GCA_004026705.1 Nesogale talazaci | reverse complement strand
GTTCTACAAGAATGCAAAAGCACAGGGCATGGCATGGGGGGGGGGGGTGACTGTTCGAACCCATAGGGCACCCTAGTTTATGTCATAGTTCAGAACTGAACTCAGTCCCATGTCTCAATTATCAGCCAAACAATAGTAGGTTTATAAGAGGAGCAATAACAGCAATGGAGTAGGCACACCTTAGCATGATCAACCATTTAAAACCAAAAGAACAAAGACCTAGATAATGCAGAGGACTATCTAAAGACAAAGCAGAGGGTTAGGAAAGGAGAAGGAATGGAAACCCAGGGAGGAAGTGGGCTAGATCATGAGAGGAGAGCAATGTATTCTTGAAACAACATGTTCGTGAATTGTTGAATGTAAAACTGATGATCGGTTCTGCAAATCTTCATCCAATTCATAATAAAAAGTTTTTATAAGCTGTTTCAGATCAAGATTAATAAAATATTATGACAAAATGCATTATATGATCTCTAATTAATGCTACATAAAAAAAATGGTTATAAGGAATGCTGGCAGTTGGTAACAAAAATCTCCAATATTTGGAATGATTGGCAAAGGGTGAATATGGAATGAATATTTGCTAATATAATACATGAATTTTAAATTCTTTGCATTTAGTAATGGTCTTATGATTATTTTGAGAGCATTCTTTTACTTAGAATACACAGAGTAAAATATTTACAGGCAAGTAAATGTTTGTTATTTACTTTTAAAGATTTAGGAAGCTGGAGAAGAAAATGAAATCTAGTTAAGACTCATCCTCCCAGAGCACCTGCTGTCAGAACAGAAAATTGGGATGTAAGGTGAAGAAGACTGAGAGTGGAGTCCTGAAATTATAATAGGGTACTAGGGTCTGTCCTGAACTCCTTTCTTGTGATTCCCACTCACAAGGTGAACCAAGAATGCACTAAATTGCTCTAGGTTTGGCATGCTGGGCTCATGGGCTCCAGCTGAAGAGCTGCCTCTCTTCCCTTTCATACTGAGTAGCGATTTTCTCGGGCTGATTTCCTAAAGGATACATAATCCCAGACGTAAAGAGAACATCTAAGACCTAGGCACAGGATTCCACATCAGTGCTCCCCATGCTGTTAGCTGTATTGAGCTCAGAGTCTGACGAACAGGACTCACAGGAAGTCATAATTTGGAGTAGGGAAAAAAAAGCAGGAATTTACCTGAGTCAGGGCAGGTGTGGCAGATAATATGTAGATAGTTGCAGTCCAGGGGGGCGAATTCAGTTCCAGCTGGCTGAGAAGAAAACAACCTTCATGATAAGCTATCCAACTTTGAGGAAAAGGGGAAAATCATGAGAGTAGCTAGGGGGAAAAGGTAATCACATATTAGGTTTCCAGATAAGAATATGCTCAGAACTATCAGTGGACACTAGGAAGAAGAGGAGAGAGTGGAGTAATATATTGCAAAAATTGAGGGAAAATAACAAAAACCCAAGAATACTCTGTCTAGCCAAACTATCAAGATAGATGGAGAAGTAAGAGTTTTCCAAGACAAGAAAAAACTCAAAGAATACGTTAGAGTTAAAGATCTTTGCTGACCCAGTATGGGCAGAAGAACAGCACTCACCAAGCATCAGTCAGAGACCACCACATAGAACAGCCTTACTCAGAGGACAACAGAGAGCAGCCAACAAGATAGCATTGACTTAAGGGTGGAAAGCAGTTAAGAATGATCCACCCTCACACACATGCACAACACAATGAAAAGAAAGGGAGTTAATGACACACCCAACAGAAAGGTGTAAAATGGCATCACATATTCCCCAGTTGGAGATAATCACCCTAAATATCAACGGACTGAATTCAGGAATTAAAAGACTGAGGCTAGTAGACTGGCTTAGAAAACACAACTCATCAATCTGCTGTATACAGGAGACACATCTCAAGACTACAGACAAAAATAAGATGAGAATCAAAGGCTGGAGAAAGGCATACCAACCAAACAACAATTCAAAAAAAGTAGCCATTCTAATCTTGGACAAAATTGACCTTAAAGTGAAAACCATAAAAGGAGATAAGGAGAGACACTATATAAGGCTCTAGGAAATGGTAGACAATGAACCAATAAGCATTTTAAACATATATTCCCCGAGTGAGAGACCCTCTGAGTATGTAAACTGAATACTCCAAGAGATGAACAAAGAAATCATAGCCTCAAAAATTATAGTGGGTGACTTCAATACACCACTCTCTGAGAAAGACAAATCACAGGAAAAGAAACTCAAAAAGGAGGCTAGAGATCTAAACACTACAATTAGACAATTTGACTTGATAGATATCTACAGAGCTTTTCATCCAAATAGAAAACAATTCACCTCCTTTTCAAGCCTACATGGCACATAGTCGAAGATAGGCCACATGCTGGGACATAAAGTGAATCGACATAAATTTAAGTATATTGATATAATACAGACCTCTCACTCTGACCACTATGCCATAAGGTTGGAAATCAACAAAAGGAAGATAAAGAAATCGAGAACAAATAATTGGAGGATAAGTAACTATTGCAAAAGGACTTCATACTGGCCCAGATCAGAGATGAAATTTGGACATTTCTAAAAACCAATGAGAATGAAAACATGACATACCAAAACGTATGAGACACAGCAAAGGCAATTATCAGAGGACGTTTCACAGCAATACATGTACACCTGAAAAAGAAAGAGTGTCTCATACAGATATGTTGGGCCAGAATTTACAACAACTAGAGCAGAGTCAGCAAGACAATTCCACTAAACAGAAAATAAAAGAAATAATAAAATCAGGGCTGAAATTCAGGAGAGGGAAAATAAGAAAACAATGGAAAAATTATTCCGCTAAAAGTTGGTTCTTTGAAAGGATTAACAAAATTGATAAACCAGTGGCAGACTTAACCAAAGAAAGGAAGGAAAATTTTTCAATAGCAACAATGAGGGATGAAAGAGGGGACACACAATTGACTCTAATGAAATCAAAAGGATAATTACACAGTACTACAAAGGATTGTACTCCAATGATTTCAACAACTTGGAAGACATGGACAAATTCTTGAAAAAAAAACAGTCCCTCCCTAGACTATCCCCAATGGACGTCAAGAATCTCAACAAACCCATAGCAATAGAAAAAATAGACAAGATTAACAAAGGATTACCAACAACAACAAAAAAATCTCCTGGACCAGATGGCTTCACAGGAGATTTCTACCAAGCATTCAGGGAAGAATTGACACCAATCCTACACAAACTCTTGCAAAGCATAGAAGAAGATGGCCAACTCCAGAACTCCTTCTATGGAACTAGAATCACACTGATACCAAAACTGAGCAAGGATCTCACAAGAATGGAGAACTACAGACCAATATCCCTAAAGAACATTGATGCAAAAATCCTTTACAAAATACTGGCCAATAGGATACAAAAGTATATAAAACAAATAATTCACCATGACAAGAAGGGTTCATAGCTGGGATGCAGGGATAGTCCAGTATACGAAAGACCATTAGTATCAATCTCCACATTGACATGAAAAACTACAAGAACCACATGATAATATCAATAGATGTGCAAAAATAATTCAACAACATCCAACACCAATTCCTGTTTAAGACATTTGAGAAGACAGGAACAGGAAGAAAATTCTCCAAGACAATACAAACTATGTATGAAAAAACAACAGCCAACATGATAGTCAATGAGAAAAGACTAACACAATCCCACTCAAAAAGGGGACCGGACAAAGATGTCCCTTGTCCCCAGTCTTATTAAATATTGTACCAGAGATTTATTTTTCATTATACATCTTATATTCATAAACTTGAAACATTAAAATTTACACAATTATTATTATTTTATTTTTAATTAAAATCACTTCATTGGGGGCTTGTTTATTGTTGTTCACAATACATAAATACATATACTGTGCCAAGCACCTTCACATGCTTACTGCCATTATCATTCTCCAAATATCCGCTTTTCCACTTAAGCCCTTGACAACAGCTTCCCATCCTTTCCTCTGCTCCACCGTCCCTCACCAAATCTCAATACTTTATAAATTATTATTGTTCTGTCATATCATACACTACCTGACATTCCCCCTTGCCCACTCTTCCAATGTCTGTCCTCTAGATAGGAGGTAATGTGTAGACCCTTGTAGTTGGCTCTGCTTCTCCACCCACCTGGTAACTCCAACCTCACCACTGGCCCCAAGGGGCTCATCTGTCCTGGGTTCCCCATATCTCCAGCTCCCCTCTCTACCAGTGTACCTTCTCCAGTGCAGATGGATTTGTAAGGTAGAGTTGGACCCATGATGGTTGGGGGCAGGAATCATTCAGGAACTAGAAGAAAGTTGTTTACTTCATTGCTACCTCACTGCACCTCTACTGACCTGTCTCCTCCCTGTGACTCCTATATAAGGTTGTGACCAATTGCCCACAAATGGGCCTTGGGTCCCCACTCTGTTCTCCCTCTCATTCGTAGTGATGTGATTCTTATTCTTTGATGCTTGATACCTGCTCTCTTCGACCCCTCTTGATCACACAAGCTGGTTTGCTTCTTCCATGTGGGCTTTGCTGCTTCTGCGCTAAACGCCTACTCATTTATATTCAAGCCTTCAAGACCCCAGACACTTTATCATTTGGTAGCTGGGAACCATCCGTTTCCTCCATTCTGTTTGCCTCTGTACCCATATTGGGAGGGTATGTACATATTGATATGATTTTTGTCCTTTGATGCCTGGTACCTGATTCTTTCAACACCTCATGATCACACAGGCTGGTGTGCTTCTCTTATGGTAGGCTTTGTTTCTCCTGAACTAGACAGCTGCTTGCTTAAGCTCAAGCCTTTAAGACCCCAGATGCTATATCTTTTGATAGCTGGGCACCATCGGCTTTCTTCACCACTCTTGTTCATGCCCCCACATGTCCTTAGTGGACACCTCGGAAAGGTGGGCACACAGTGATGTGTTTTTTTCTGTTTGATGTCTGTGACCTAATCCTTTCAACACCTCGTGGCCACACTGGCTAGTGTGCTTCTTCCATGTGGCTGTGGCCACTTTCCAGCTAGAGGCATACTGGAGGTTTTAGCTAATAGCATAAGGCAAAGAAAAGCCATCAAAGGTAATTGCCTGGGAAAGGAAGAGGTGAAACTATTGTTATTTGCAAATGATATGATTTTACATATAGAAAATCCCAAAAGTTCCACAAAGGAAGTACTGGAAGCAATAGAAGAGTATGCCTGAGTGGCAGGATACAAGATCAACAATCAGAATTCTATTGAACTGCTATACACATTGTATAAGACCACAGAAGAGGAGGTTAAAAAAAGAGATAACCTTCACAATTGCCAAGCACAAACTGAAATATCTAGGTATATAACTGACTAAAAGAACAAAAGATCTATATGACAAAAATTACAGAACACTATTACAAGAAATCAAGAGTGACTTCAGCAAATGGAAGAATATCCCATGCTCATGGATTGGAAGACTCAATATAGTATAGATGTCATTTCTACCCAAAGCACTATATAACTTTGATGCAATTCCAATACAATTACCCTCATCTCTCTTCAAAGAAATGGAAAAAATGATTACCAACTTCATATGGAGAGATAAGAAACCCAGAATTAACAGAGAACTCTTCAAGAAGAAGAACACTGTGGGATGGCTTGCTTTACCTGACTTTAGCACATAATATACAGCCACAGTGATCAGAAACGCATGGCATTGGTATAATGATAGATACTCAGACCAATGGAAAAGAACTGAAAACCCAGAAATAAAAACATAAGCATACAGACAGCTGATCTTTGATAAGGACCCTAAAAATATCAAACGGGAAATAGGTACTCATTTCAACATGTGGTGCTGGAAAAAAAAATGGATATCTACCTGTAGAAAAATGAAGCAAGACCCTTACCTCACTCTGTGCTCTAGTATAAACTCAAGGTGCAGCACAGACCTTGAAGTAAAACCCCAAACTACTAGGGCCATCAATGAGGGAATTGGAACCAACCTGAGAACTTTGGCACAGGGTTCACATAGGCTGTCAGAAATAGGGAAAGACACAAACACAGAGGAGCACAAAGAGACAAGTGGGATATCCTGTAGGTAAAACACCTGTATACATAGAAATAATTGACCAAGACAGTAATGAGAGCCCACAAACTCGAAAAACATCTTTAACAATCACTCTACCATACCCTGATAGCTTCCAAAAAAGCAAAACTAACTGCTCACTAAGGAGGTGGACAAAGGACTTGAGCAGACGTTTCACAGAGGCAGAAGTCTGAATGGCCAATAAACATATTAGAAAATGTTCTTGATCGTTACCCATAAGAGAAATGCACATCAAAACAGCAATGAGATACCACCTAAAACCCTCAAGGATAGCTCTGTTCAGAAAATCAGAAAGCGACAAATGATGGAGTAACTGTGGGAAGAAAGGAACTCTTATTCACTGCTGGTGGATCTGTATGTAAGTAGACCCACAATGGACATCGATTTGGTGATATCTAAAACAGAGGGAAATTGAGCTGTCATAGGACCCAGCCATCCCCCCTACTGGGCATATAGCCAAAAGAGGCAAGCAACAAACCAAAACCAGACACCTGTTCTCCAATGTTCATTGCAGCACAATTCAAAATTGTAAGGAGTTGGCAACAGCCGAAATTTCCATCAACTGAGGAATGGATTAAAAAGTTGTAGTACATTCATAAAATGGAATACTGTGCATCACTGAAAAACAGCCATGAATGCATGAAGCACAACACCCAATGGGAAGAACTGGAGGAAATTATGCTAAGTGAAGTGAGCCAAGCGCAAAAGAACATGGACAACCTGAGTTGGCTGAGGTAAGATTTTTTAAAAATGCAAAAGGGACATAGGGCAAAAGCTACTATATCCAGAAATTCCTGGGGAAAGACCCAGTAGCTCAATGTCTAACCCCCTGTTTCACCAGGGGACTAGTCCAAGGCAAAAGGATTTTCTTGAATCTTCTGCCTCTGCCATTTTGAGTGAGGATTGGGGTGTAGAAAAAGAGGAGCATCAGCGTCTGGTTTCTGAGGTCAGGGCCCAGGAAGATCCTACTCTTCCGATGTTGTCAGTTTTTGCAAGATCTGAACCCTATTGCTGATAGGAACAGACCTAGAATCATAGGGCTGCTGTTTCAGAAACACCACAAATGGATGGCTTTAAAAAGCAAAAGGACTCTCTCACAGTTCAGGAGACTGTGCCCTCAACCTGGATCCAACCCCTGCTATTGTTGTTTGGTGCCTTGGAGTTGGTTCCAATCCATAGCTACTCTACACAGCAGAACAAAACACTGACTGGACCTTCACCACCTCCACAATTGATCTAACATTTTAGCCCATTGTTGCAACTGCTGTAGCAATCCATCTTGTGGAGCACCTTCTTTATTTTTCTGACCTTCTACTTTACCAAGAATGTTGTCTTTCCAAAGTCCCGCCATACTAGCCTCAAAGTTGCAATCTGGCTGGACTTCTTCCATGATAGACTGTATTGTGCTTTTAGCAGTCCATGGCACGTTCAATATGCTTTACAGGCATAATTCAAACTGATCGATTCTTCTTTAGTCTTCCATTTTCAATGTTCAACATTCACATGCACAAGAGGTCACTGAAAATACAATGGCTTGGGTCAGGTGCACCTTAGTAACACTCTTGCTTTTCAATAATTCGGGGAGGTCTTGTAAAGTCGATTTATCCAAAGCAACATGTTGTTGGGTCTCTTAACTGATGTTTCCATGAACATTGATTGTGGATTCAAATAAGACAAAAATCCTTGACAACTTCTATCTTTTCTCCACTTATCATGATGCTACCTACTGGTGCTGTTGTGAGGATACGGATCCTCTTTACATTGAATTGCAATCCATACTGAAGTCTGCAAACTTTGATCGTCATAGTAAGAGCTTCAAGACTTCCTCACTTTCAGCAAGCAAGGTTGTGTCATCTGTCAATCGCAGCCTTCCAATCTCGGTGCTGCTTTCCTCTTCATATAAGTGAGCTTGTCTGATGATTTGCTCAGCATACAGATTGAGTAAGTATGTTGAAAGGATACAACCCTGACACATTCCTTTTCTGATTTTAAACCAGGTGTCATCCTCTTGTTCTGTTTACACAACTGCCTCATAATTCATGTATATGTTCCCTATGAGCACAATTAAGTCTTCCGTAATTTCCCTTTTTCTCAAGGCTATCCATATATTATTAGGATCTGCAAAGTTGAGTTCTTGTGTAAACTTCTTTCTGATATTCTCTGCTTTGAGCAAAGATTTATCTGACAGCAGCAATGTCATATTTCTTCATCCTCTTCTGAATCCCTCCTGAACCTCTGGAAATTCCCTTTCAATATACTGCTGCAGTTACTGTTGGATGATCTTCAACAAAATGTGACTTGTATGTGACATTACTGATATTGTTCTTGGATGTGATATTAATTGGTAAGTTGATAAACATTGTGTCATCTTTCTTTGGAATAGATACAAATATGAATCTCTTTCCATCAATTGGTCAGCTAGCTAGCTTTCAAATTTCATAGCATAGATGAGTAAGTGCTTCATCAACTCATTGAGACATTCCAATGGGTATTCCATAAATTCCTAGCATCTTCTTTTGGCCTAATACTTTCAGTACAAGAATTTCTTCCTTCCAAAGTATTGGTTCATGTTCACATGTTACCTCCTGACATGTTGGAAGGATGACTACATACACACGGGTATAAGTCAAGTTTTTCAGCACATTTTAATGCAACTTTTGTGGTAAAATTAGGTGCCTCAGCTGATATTCGAGTCAGCTTATACTTGTATACATATGGTAGTTCTTTTTGATACAGTGGCTCTGTATATATTTTCACACCTTCTTTTGATGTTTTCTGCATCATTCATTTGTCCACAGAATCATTTTCTGTGTTGGCATCACGGCACTGGTGGGAGTAGGAAGCCCAGCCTTGCTCCTGGAGAGCTGCTGCTGGATTTGAAGTGTCAACCCTGTGGGCCGCAGTCCTGCACACAACCACTAGACCACCAGGGCTCAGTCACACAGAATCATTTTATTGAAATTTGAGCCTTGATTTTGTTCCTAGAGTTGTTGAAGTGTAAAATTTGCTGAGTGGGTTCTTTCTTCTTTGATTTTCTAACTCTATGTCATTGTCCATTTCAATATAATATTTTACTTTGTCTTCTGGAAATGCCCTTTCAAATTTCCAAATCAGTGCCTCAGCTTCATCATTTCTTCCATTTGAAGTAGGTACAGTTAATAGCAAGGTTCAGAGTCCCTTCTGACATCCACTTTAATTTTTTTCTTGGTTTCTAAATGACCCTGGCTTCGTGACCGATGTTCTTCCACAGTTCAGCAGTTGCAAGAGATTTTGTTTAATCATTGCTTCGGTTGGGGCAAAGAGCAGCTTAGTGTTTTAGAAAGACAAGATTACAGGACCTGCTGGCAACTTTCAGTCTTGCAGCTCCTTCATAAGGGCTGTTGGGGCAGGCTGTTTTCCATTCACTCAGAGGACGTTCATCGCTGTTTGTTTGCTTGGGGACAGACTCACAGTTCAGCTCAGTGATTCCTGGAGACGAGACACAAACACACACTGTATAAGACCGTGCTCCACGGGACGGCATTACCTTTCCTCTTCCAGAAGTCTGCTCCTTTGCCCTTCATTTGTTTCTGTGAAGATTGTGAAGATAACTTTGCAGGTGAGGATCTGTAAAAAAAAGGGGGGGGTTGGGGTAATCATGATTTACAACATCCCTCCACTGAAGTGAAAAAAATCAAAATACTCTTAATGAGTTGTGTGCAGAATACACTGACAGAAGTGTCCAGGACAAATGAATATTTTCAATTTTAAAATAAAAACCTATCCTGATAGCTACTGTTTAAAGGACAATTTGTTACATACTATAAGAGAGTTTTTGAAGACTTATCAGGCCCATTTGATAAATTAATAAAGAGGTATTTGGATACTTCCTGGAATTAGGTAGATGAGTAGCAATAGAAGTGAACCTTCCATAAAGATTGTTTGTCCAGGTAATATTTATCTAGCACTTACTGAGTGGAGACACTGCACCTGTTACCTTATTTAATCCATCTAGTTAAATCTAATGATTGGGAACTTTTTCCCTGAAGGACCAAGAAAGGCACACAATTAAAGGTAGAAAAGAACTCTATCAATGCATAAAGACATGAACACATAATAAATTTATTGGCTATTTAAATAGTTTCTTAAATCAACAGTAAATATTTTTTATGTCTAATGATACTACCATAGCCTGCTTATGTCTTGTTTTTTTGTGTCTATGCTCCCTGTTAAATACCTGTTTATTGGCATGATACATATGAGCTGGTTTATGGCTTACATCTTCTTATTTTATTTTTTAATACACTCTCACATATGTATGCAGAAGCAGCAATGAAAGCTCATTGCTGTCAAGTAACTTCTAAATCATAGTAACCCTGGTACCAAGTAGAACTGCCCCATAGAATTTCTGTGAATGTACATTTTCATGGCGATAGACTACCACATCTTTCTTCTATCAAGAAGCTGGTGAATTCAATCCACTAACATGTGGCCTCATCACCAACTACTTTAGCCACTGTATCACCAAAGTTTCTACCTATAATATATGTGTGTGTGTGTGTGTGTATAATTTGGCATCACTGCCCTCTGGTGGGAGTAGGAGGCCCAGTCTTGCTCTTAGAGAGATGCTGTTGGATTTGAACTGCCAAGCCAGTGGGCCGCAGATATAGTATATATTTATGAAGAATTATTGTGGTCATTCCCTAGTATTGTAGCATCATGATGTCATATTGTATATTACTTTCCCCTTTTGCTGGAAATTAGGTTTGTTGTCTTAAGTCCTTTTTTATATTTGTATGGCTTTATAAAATTCTCTCAAAATTTCTTTTCTTTTCATTGGAGAAGTCCACACCTCCAAAACAACTAGATCAAACGTCCTGAAGCTCAATTGCAAGGATGTTGTTCATTGCTTAGTACTGCCAACTTGCAGTGGGTTCATCAGATTTCCTGGAGAATCTCTCTCCAAACCTTCTAATAGCTTCATTCAAACTTTGACAGCTATTTGAGTCTATCAGGGAAACATCTAAGCATTGAAAAATGAAAACCAGCACCATTCGTTGAAAAGAAAACTCTCATTTAATTCAGTTTTCTCACTGAATGCCCTAGGTATCTCTGCTGAAAATCACCTGACCATAAATGAGCCATCTATGTCTCAACAACTACATCCCATTCATCTATTTGTCTATGATGTCTGAGATTTGGATTCAGCTTCAGTTCAATAAACCTCAAGCACAGTCACCATCAGCTTTCAGAGGAGGCTTATACACTACTCGCTTGCTTAACAGATTTCAACAGAACTTCCAGATTAAGACATTCTGGGGGGGGCGGGGCAGAGAAGACATTCTGATGATGTGCTTCCTTGTGATTTTAGGAGTGCACGATTGGAGTAACTCCATCTTGGCAAAAACAGAAGTCTTCCTTTGTAATTCCTCCTTGCTGATCTAAAAATCACAAAGTCAAGCATCAGTCAAAACACAAACATGATCCCTGATATAAATTATGAACTTTAGTTAGTAATGTTCAACTTGTGTTGATACAATATGCTACACAGGTAACAAATGTACCACTGGAATGTAAAATGCTAATTAAAGAAACAACGGTGGGGGTGGGGGGTATGAGCTACACAGATATGCCCTGTACTTCCCATATGATTCTCTGAAACCTTAAAACAACTCTAAGAAATAGTACATTTGTAAAGTCACAGAGTTATTCAGCTCTGGACAGGAGCATGGCAGCTCACACTACCTTTTCCTCAGGGACCATTTTCACTGCAGTGTTGTCTCTGACCACTTCCTCGGTGTCTCCACTTGAAGTATTTCTTCCTCCTCCAAACATCTCAGCTTCTAAAGGAATTACTGTGGCATAGGCACTTTCATACCTTATGTGTGTGTGTGTGTGTGTGTGTGTGTAGTGGGACTGTTGTGAGCCCGTTGTTTGGGTAATCACAATATGATGGCATGAGTTCAATGTGTAAAAGGTTGTTCTTAGACTATCATCGCACGTGTTACAAATAGTTAACATATTTGGCTCCAAAACAATATGGTGGAGGTTCCAACCTACTCAGAGGTACCTCAGAAGAAAGGTCTGGCAATATACTTTCAATAATCCAGCCATGGGAACCCTTGTGGAGCACAACTGCACTGTAAATCACGTGGGATCAACGTGAGTTGAAATAAGGAGTCATCGGCTGAGCCCCGGTGGCATAGTGGTTGTGCGCGGGACTGCGGCCCACTGGGACGGAGGTTCAATTCCAGCAGTGGGGCTGGGCCTCCTACTCCCACCACCGGAGAGCAGTGATGCCCCCCCCCCCAAAAAAAAGAAATAAGGAGTCATCATTCATCTGAACTTCTCCCCCAAACAGATTGATTTGTTCTTCTGACAGCCCAGAAACTCAACCCAACTCACTGCCATGCAGTCAATGCTGACTCATAGTGGCCCTGTAGGGCAGTGTAGAACTGCCCCTGTGAGTTTCTGAGACTGGAATTTTGATAGCTTTAGAATGTCCCATCTTTCTCTCACAAAGCAGCTGGTAGTGGTCTTCCTTATTCATCATCCAGATTTCCTAGTGTGTGAGGTATTGAAGTGCCATGTGTTGGGCCAGGTATACCTTAGCTCTCAAGATGACATCTTTATCCATGTAAAAATCTCCCACATTAAAATAGCTACATTAATACAATGTGCGCCTCAATGTACTCTACAAAGAACTTAGTTGTTTCTGCTAGATGCCATTGTTAATTGGAGTCAGGTTTTATTTTGCTTGTGGGTGCCTATAGGAAGGGAGTCATGTCTTTTACATGTTATTGTATACCCCAACTCCTGGCACTGAGCGTTTCTCAAAATAAGAACTCAAAAGAATTATTGAATAAATAAATGGATAGATGAATGGATGGAAGCAGGATCGATAGATGGACAGTCAGTTTTCCAACTGGTTTACAGAAATCGGATTCATTTTTAATGAAAGAGGCTAGGAGTTATTCAGGTAATCACCATTACAAATAATATCCGACAAATAGTCTGACTTAAGAATAAACAGAAAAAAACTCAAATGCAATTGTTACTTGTAGAATCAAGAAAGTCACTGACACAGTTTAATTTTAAAAGACTCTATATGTCTTTTAAAGGTATGTTTGTTAATCTATAAATAAAACCAATGACTAGAATTAGCACAAGTATAAATGAGGAAGGTAACAGAAAATTTGGGGAAAGACTCTGTGCTTCTGCCAGTCTTGTTTGTCCATAAAGTTGTTGAACATTTTTGTGAAGGTGATGAGAATAAAGGGGTTCTGAAAATTTGGATTAACCATGTAACTCGCTCCTCTTGTTCCTAAGTCTCCTCTGGCTCCTCTCAATCTTTGTTCGTTCTTGGTCTTCCTATTAAGCTGAAGTGTCGTGCATGATGCTCACACTGCAAGGAGTCCAGATGCTGCAGATGCTGGAGAATTCCTTGAGGAAGAACCTTCCTGAATCCTTAAAGGTGAGAATGGGAAATCCTAAGTGGAGCATGAAATAACAATTCTTATAAAAGGGGAGGAAAAGAGACTAACATTTACCAAGTATCTCTTCTGTGCCAGGTATTAGCCAAGTTTCTTCTTACTTAATGTTCATTTCCTCTCTGCAAGATAAGAAGACCTTGTGGTACAGTGGTTAAGCATTCAATTGCTAATGGGGAAATTGGTGGTTTGAGTCCCCCAGCTGCTCCATGATAGAAAGATTCAGCAGTCGGATGCTATAAAGATTACAGTCCAGGGGACCTTACAGGACAATTCTTCTCTCTCCTGCCGGGTCTCTTATGAATCAGAATCAAATTGACAGCAACAGGGCCTCGGTCTTTTGGGGATATTCTCTATAAACTATTTATTATTATACCTATATCACAGATGAAATGATGGAGGCTCAATTACACTTAATATCACATAAATAGTGAACTGCAAGGCAATAGATACAGATGTTGGAGACCAAATATTTATTTTTGCTTTGTGCTGACTCAATAAGTGTCCCCTCATTTCTTTTTAAGCTATGTTTCAGGCAGACAGGTAGGAAGGACATCACTGGAAATTTGTCCAGAGTTTTCTAAGGTCTCCTGAAAGGATATTTTAGTGTTTAATTTGTTCAGTCTAAAAACACTTGGCCGGAAGAGATAAGCTATCATGAGTCTTCCCAGAACATGGCCATAGGTCAAATTTCTGACCAGCAAACCTTTAAATGTAATTTAAAAATAAGACAAAGAGTCATAGAAAAAAAAATTATACCAATAGACTTGTTGTTAAAATAGATTTGCAAAGGGAATGTGTGTGCATATGTTGTATGTGTATTTATTCGAGTACAGTAGCATTTTGCAATCAGCTGCTAAACTGATGGCTGATAATTCAAATCCACCTACCAGCTTAACAGAAAGGCTTGTTGAACTGTCCCATAAAAATTGCTAACTGTAAAAAAAGCTCTAGGGACTAGTTTTACTCTGGAGTTCACGGAGTTTCCGTGACTTGAAGGACAACCCAAAAACAACTAATCAGCAACAACCACACCTGAATCACTATGGAAATTACCTTGGGATCAGCAAAGGTTTTATGCAAGCATATTTTATGAGAAATTATTTGTCAAATTGAAGACTTAGAATGACCATCAAGAGGCAAGTGAATAATGAATGGTGGTAAATCCCTAACATGTATTCTATGCATGCATCCTTTAAAAAGCAATTGAAAATGTTTACATATGAAAAAAAGAAAATGTTTACATATGTTAACATTGTAATGTGGCCACAAGTGTGTTCCTTAGGGTTCTGATTGCAAATAGTATAGGTCAGGTGCTTTTCTTTTTTAAAAAATATAATTTTATTGGGGCCTCTTACAACTCATAAAATTGCATGCACCAATTGTATCAAGCATATTTTTACATATGTTGCCATCATCATTTCCAAAACCTTTTCTACTTGAACCCTTGGTATGAGCCCCTCTTTTGTCTCCTCTGATTCCCACCCTCCCACCCTCATGAATCCTTGATCAATTATGCATTGTTCTTATTATTTCATATCTTACAGTCTCCATGGTCGCTCTTCACCTACATTTCTGTTATTTATCCCCTTCAGTGGGGTGAGGGGCTACATATCCCACTGTGGGATGGCTTCTCCTTTCTCCCCATTCCTCTCCCTGAATATCCCCCTAGCCTCATAATATGGCTATTCTCCTTCTGCTCCTGAGGGGTTTGTCTGTCCTGAATTCCATGGGTCAAGAGCTCTTCTCTGGACCAATGTTCACCAGTATAGCCATATTTGTAAGGTAGAACTGGCTCACAGTAGTGGGGCAGGAGGGAAATATTCAGAAACAAGAGGAGTAATGTGTGTTTCGTCGGTGCTATACTGCACCTTAGTCGAATCATCCCTTCCTTATAACCATTCTTTGGAAGGATATTCAATTGACTACAGATGGGTTTTGGGTCTCCACTCCAACCCCCCTCTTCTGCCTTAATATAGCTGTTTGTTTTGGATATTTTGATACCTGATACTTGATCCTGTCGACACCTCCTGATCACACAGGCCGATGTGCTTCTTCCATGTGGGCTTATTTACTTCCCTGCTGGATGACTATTTGTTTAACTTTAAGCCTTTAAGAATCCAGATGTGTGTTAGTCTGGGGAGACTAAAGGAACAAGTTTATAGACATGCATATGGATATAAGGAAAAGGTTTATATATAAAAGAAATAGGACATTAAGAAAGCATCCCAATGCAGTCCAGTACAAAGTCATAAGTTCGATATTAACTCATATGCCCAATATCAGTCTATAAAGTCTCCTTCCAACTCATGAAGTCACAGGTCAGTGGATGCAGAGTCCTGGTTCCAGTAGCGGTCGCTTCATGGCTCCTTGTTTCCAGAGCTCAGGGTCCATCAACAGCATCCAGTGGTGGCCAAAGCAACTCATCGCTGGCCCTAAGGTTGGTGGATCAAGATGAGGTCCAGTCTTTCTTTCTCGCTCCTCCTTTTCATCTGCTCCAGTGTGGTTTGGTCAGACCTGCCTCTCTACCTGGACTATGTCTTCAGTGCTGTCCTCTGTATTGCTTTCTTTTGGGGAGGGGGTGGGCAACACAGCTTGACTTGAGCCCAGCCCCATCATCCTTTCTGTTGGTTCACTGCTCTGTGCCAGTGTCTTGTCCTCAAGGCTTGGCATCTGGCACTGCTCTCCCTTTCTTGTGGAGATATAAATAATACCCTCCCCAGGGGTATATTAGTGCCTTATTCCTCATCACCCTCATGTATTTTTCCCCTTTTATCCTTCCCCCTCTCTTTTCCTCTCCTTTTTAGTTAGCTGCAATATGTAACCCTGAGTTGGTTCAGACTCCTACCAAAGTACCTGGACCTCGACTGGGATTTATGCATTAAGTAGCTTATCCTTTATGCCCATTGTACTTTCTGAGCTTATTTCAGTGGACTTGTCCCTTTGTGCTTGGCTAACTTCCCTTAGTAGTATTTCCTCCTACTTTTCCCGTGAAACACTGTGCTTCATGCATCTGTTGCTGCTTTTTAGGGCTGCATAATGCTTCAGTGTATGTATAAACCAGAGTTTTTAATCCATTCATCAGTTGAGGGAAATATAGATTGTTTCCAGGTCTTTGCAGTTGCAAACTGTGCCATGATGAACACTGGAGTGCAGATCTCTGGTCTTGGTCTGTTTCTTACTTCTTTTTTAAAGATAATTTCATTGGGGGCCCTTACAGCTCTCTTTAAAATCTGTCTCTTTCTTTTCCTAGGAATATGCCTTATAGGGGGATTGCTGCATCATATGGTAGCTAGATTTCCATTTGTTTTAGCTATCACAAGATCGATTTCCAGAGTGTCTGCACATATCTACAGGACCACCAGCAGTGAATGAGAGTATCCCCACCACACTCTCTCCAGCACTTGTTGTTTTCTGACTTTTTGAACTGGCCTGTCTTTGAGGGTGTTAGGTCCTATCTCATAGTTTTAATTTCCATTTCCCTTATAGCTAATGATAGGGAACGTGTTCTCATATTTATCAGTAATTCGGATTTTCACCCTTGTGAAAATTCTATGCAGGTTTTTTGGCCATTTCCCCAGTGGGCTCTTTTTTTTTTTTTTTCTTGTTGTAGATTAGCAGAGTATTGTATTAAGGCCTTGTCTTATGTGCTATTTCTAAAGATGTTTTCCCAGTCTGTGGCCTCTCTTATTGTCTTTGCAAAGTTTTTTGACGTGCACAGGTGTGTTATCTTCAGTATATCCCACTTGTCAATTTGTGCCTCCTCTATGTGTCTTTCCTTAGTTCTGATAGTCTGTGTATTCCCTGCACCAGAGTTCTTAAGTTTTTCCCAATTCCTTCATTGATGGCTCTAATAAAATTTGGGGGTTTATGCTGAGATCTGTGACCCACCTCAATTTTATTCTTGTGCATGGAGTGAGGTGAGGGTTTTGCTTCATTTTTCTGTAGGTAGATATCCATTTATTCAAGCACTATTTTTTGCTTGTTTTTTCTTTTTGGGGCATCACTGCCTCTGGTGGTCATGGGCGCTACCCAGTGCCGCTCCTGAGAGCCGCCGCTGGATTTGAACCTCCAAGGCCGTGGGCTGCAATCGTACACTCAACCACTTACACCACCGGGACTCAACCCTCAAGCACCATTTGTTGAAGAGGGTGTCTGGTTCCCATTTGATATTTTTGAGACCTTTATTAAAGACCAATTGTCTGTAGACTGATTTCTTTATTTCTGGATTTCATGCTCTTTTCCATTGGTCTGAGTATCCATCATTATACCAATACCATGCTGTTTTGACTACGGGGGCTGTATAATAAGTGTTAAAGTCACATAAAGCAAGCCTTCCTCCTTTGATCTTGAGGAATCTGCTACTAATTCTGGGATTCTTTTCTCTCCATATAAAGTTGGTAGTCAGTTTTTTCAATTCCTTGAAAAAATATGTCAGCATTTGTATCGGGATTGCATTAAATTTATATAGTGCCCCTGTAGGATTGACATCTTTACTGTATTGAGTCTTTTGATCCATGAGCATAGGATATTCTTCCATTTGTGAAGGTCACTTTGGGTTCCTTGTAATAGTGTTCTATAATTTTCCTCATACAAATCTTTAGATATGGGGGTTAGGTATATCCTATATATTTCCTTTTTTTTTTTTTTTTGCTATTGTGAAGGGAACTGCCTTTTTTATCTCCCCTTCCATGATCTTGTCTGGTGTATACAGCAATCCTAAATGCTTCTGTTTGTGGTTTCTGTATCTTGCCACTCGGCCACATTCTTCTATCACCTCTAACACTCCTTTTGTGGCATTTGGTTTTCAATATAAACTCATATCATCTGAGAATAATGATAACTTCACCTCTTACCCAGATGAATTTCTTTAATGTCTTTCCTTTGCCTTATATTGTTATCTAGGACTTCCGGTGTGATTTTGAATAAAAGAGGAGATAAGGGACATCCTTGTCTGCCCCCCTTTTTAAGTGGGAACTTTTTTTTTTGTCTTTTCTCCATTCATCGCTACACTGGCTATTGGTTTTTCATATATGGCTTGTATTATATTGAGGAAACTTCCTCCTGCCTCCAACAGTGCTGTACACAGCCTAAAGCCACCCCACCAGCCCTCCCCAGCACTCCATGCTGCTGGGGGAACCTCTGTGGTGCTCTTGCTCACTAATGCAATTCCGTCCACCATCTGCAGGGCTCTCCACCAAAGTGGGCATCCTCACTTGCCCTCCAAGATACTTCCGCTGTGCCAGGTACCCCTGCACACCCTCCAGGGCACTCCAAGCAGCTGTGGACCACACTGCCATGGCTTCCTGTGAGATCATCCAGCACAGCGCCAACCTCCCCAGCCTGTAACCACCCAACCTGAGAGGGCCATCCAACTTGTCTTCCAAATCGCAAAACACTGGTTGGTTTGGGAAAGAGTGAAACCACAGGGGGGTAAAATGGTAGCCCGAACCCCGAACCCCTCCCCGCTTCCAGTGCTGGTGGCTGCAAGCAGTCCAAAGAAGTATTCCTATGAGTCTCCCAAAGGGAGAGCCCAGTGCTCTTTGACTCTCTGGAAAATGGTGCCACGCTCTCTGAACTGACCTGCAGACAACCCCAACAACCTCAACGAAAACAAACAAACAGGAGAAACAAAAGACAATGTTGCAAGAAGTCTTGAATCTAACGACATGCATAGAAGAAGCAATTGTTGATCTACCACAGAAAGGAGTCCTCAAAATGCCCAACTGTGATGAGAAAGACAGAGAGAGGGAGAGAAAGTAAAGAAAGAGAAAAAAGAGAAAGAAAGACAGTAAAGAAATAGATGAGTTCTGACCACCTCACCATGCGGCTAGAGGGATTTAAACCCTTCCCAAAGGCAGCGTCAAGCTGTGGTTGTGTTGAAGTAAATGTTTTGGCTGGCCAAATTAGCCCGGCACCAGCAGTGACTGTAGCACTGCTAAAACTAAGCCCCAGCCAGCTTCCACAGTGGTAAGCCCACAGCTTTGCAATACCTATTGATCTGTGTCTACTTATTTTATGAGCCCCTCCTGTGACCTGGAAGAATGGAATTTCCCTCTTAGTGGCTCTTCTGTGCTGATTTCTGCGGAGTCCCTCTGGTGTGTGTTGCTGGGTCACCATCTTTTTTGGAGGGGCGGGGGCATCATTGCCCTCTGGTGGTGGGAGTAGGAGGCCCTGCCTTGCTCCTGGAGAGCTGCTGCTGGATTTAAACCTCCAACCCAGGGGCCGCAGTCCCGTGCACAACTATGCCACCGGGGCTCAGCCTGAGTCACCATCTTGTAGGAACCCCCGATACTTTTATTCTTGTAAAATGTTGATGCTTCTAAAAAATATTATTATTTCTATGTGTATACATATTTCATTAGATATGTAATTCTTAAAAATGTGGGGTGGGAGGGGAGCGCTTCTCATTTGAGGCCAAAAAAAATGTGCAACATAGGATTATTTTATCTAGATGCCTTATTTGACTCCTTTCCAGCATACGGTTTCACGATTTCTTAGAGCTAATAAGTGTTCTAATCAAATACAAGGCACTTTGCCATACCACCTAACATGCCAACCCTCCTACTTTGTTGGGATGTTGCAGGTTTATGGAGCCGTTTTCCATATGAACCAGGGAAATCCTTTCAAGCTAAAGGCCCTAGTGGACAAGTGGCCAGATTTTAATACAGTGATTATCCACCCCGAGGCACAGGTAAGCTACCAGATGGAATGAGTGTGCTTTTGTATTTCTACTTGCTCAATGCCTGTGATATGCCTCGAGGCTATGTGGTAAGAATTGTGATGGTATGGACAACAAGTCCCTGTCCTGAAGTCTAGATTGAAGGAAGAGGCAGATGAACAAACCCATAGCAGTGTGCCGTGAGACATGGAAGAGCAGAAGATGTAAAGGCTATAAAACTACTCAGGTGAGAGCTGATTAAAATTATATGTGGTTGAAGTTATACAAGAGATGTAAGAATATTGCTTCTTCTTCTAGTTTTTTAAAATTTTGGCTGGTAATTAGATTAAGGTTGACAGAGCAGATCTTCAGTTTTACACTCCACCATTCATACGCATTTTGTTTTGACTCATTAATTGAAATCCACACAATTTATCACACACACACACACACACCCCACTTTTCTTCCTCTTTAAGCTTCCTGTTTTCATCTCTCTTTTTCTAACCCAACCTTCTGAACTTTGAACTTGGGTAAATAGGCCCATCTCATATAGTTGACAACTTCTTCTTCCTTTCCTTCTCCTGCTCCTTTGTTTGTTTGGGGATTGTTTTTTTTTTTTTTTTATCACAAGTGTGGATTCAGTTCTTAACTGGAAAATCGATTAAGGGGTTGGCCCACCATGTCTCCTTCCAGCAAGAAGGGGGATCTACTTTACGACTTTGATGGGGACATTTCTTGATAGAAGCTTCATCTGACCTTGGTTCTGAGGTCAAACATATTGTTGTCAGACTGAACAGGAAAAGGAAGCACTTTAATCCGAAGAAACAGGAAAAACAAAGATAAGTAAAACCACCAGGTGAATTGGATGAATATAAAGAGTAAAATTATATCACTAGAATGTGCAGACATTTGGGCTGAATATTTTTTAAACTAGTGAGGTGGTTATATTTTGGAGACAAACTTTTTAAACTATTTTAAGATATGAAGTGAAAATATAAATGTAGAACTAAACTCCCCTCTGCAGCTCAGTCTTCAGCCACACAAGAGACAAGATTATAAAGGAAACAATAATACTAGGAAAGTTGTCACCTTGGAATAATCAAGGAATCAAGATCAAAAGGACAACATTTATCTAATAATAAAGTAAAGAAGGGTTAGAAAACAGGAGGAATGGAAACAGAAGGCAAAGGGAGGAAGTGGGGTAAGTGATATTTTATTATGAGGACTGCAATCGATCAGATAAAAAAATGTGTTTGGATTATTGAATGGAAAATTGATCTGCTCTACAGACCCTCATCCAATTCACGATAAAAAGTTTCAGGATAGCAGTATGATGTCTCTAATGCAGAGAAAACTATTCTTCAATTGCTTAACTAAGTCTCTTTCCTCGAGTCCATTCTGACTCATGGGGAGCCTGTAGAACAAGGTACCACTGCCCCTGTGGGTTCCACGACTAGAACTCTTTTTGTTGCTGTTTGGCTGTAAATCTTTTCTTTTTGACAGTTTTTTTCTCAATAATTTTACTGGGGGCTCTTACAGCTCTTATAACCTTCCATACTTCCTTTGTATCAAGCACATTTGTGCACATGTTGTCATCTTCATTTCCAAATATTTTCTACTACAGCCCTTGGTATAAGCTCCTCTTTCCCCCTCTTTTTTAAAAAAAAATCATTCCATTGGGGGTCCCTACATCTCCCATCGTGAGCAACACACACGTCAACTGTATGCAGACCATATTTGCACACTTGTTACCATCATCACTGCCGAAACATCCTGTCTTCACTTAGACCCCCAGTACTAGCTCCCCATATTTCCCTTTCCTCCTTCCTCTGCCCTCCCTTTCCCCCATGAACCCTTAATAATTTACACAGTTTTATTAGCACTTCATCCATATATCAGCAATTCAACAGTTCAATCATATCAAGAAGTGTTGGACAATCATTACAGTAACCAATTTTAGGACATTTTCTTCTTTCTAAGCAAGCAAACTTTTAGTATCTAATGGGACAGTGGGTAGTGAAAGAATTAAAAGGAAGAAGTCACAAAAATTAGGAATGAAAGAAAATCTTATTAAAAATAAACACATTTTAAGTATCATAAAATACTGTGAACTTTTGCCAAAGATTTTTTAAGTTTATAAATTTGCTGTTGTTGTTTCCAGTGACGGATAGAGACACAGATTCTATATTGAAAATATTACAGCTTATACAATGAAAACATTCTCTCTCCCACCTATCCTTCTCCCACCCTTTGTCTCTCTCAATGTATCTTGATGTTTTTAACTTGTATTTCCAACGATATTTTATTCACTTACAAATTGTCATATAGGATTTCTTTAAAAAAATCATTTTATTAGGGGCTCATACAACTCTCATTACGATCCATATATCCATCCATTATGCAAAGCACATTTGTACACTTGTTGCCATCACCATTCTCAAAACATTTTCTTTCCACTTACACCCTTGGTATCAGATGTTCCACACATTTTCCCTACCTCCCTCCTCCCCCATGAACCCTTGATCATTTATAAATTATTATTATTTTGTCATATCCTACACTGTCCTATATCTTCACCCACTTCACCCACTGCCTTGTTGTCTGTACCCCAGGAAGGAGGCCATATGTACATCCTTAAAATCAGTTCCACCTTTCTACTCCACCTTCCCTCCACACTCCCCGCATCGTAACTCTCACCACTGATCCTGAAGGAATCATCTGTCCTGGATTCCCCATGTTTCTGGTTCCTATCTCTACCAGTGTACATCCTCTGATCTAGCAGGTTTTGCAAGATAGAATTGGGATCTTGATAGTAGGGAGAAGAAGTATTTAAGAACTAGAGAATAGCTGCATATTTCATCATTGCTCCACTGTACCTTGACTGGCTCATCTCCTCCTCACGACCCTTCTGTAAAGGGGTGTTGCTTCACCTACAGACGGGCTTTGGGCCTCCAATCTGTACTTCCCCTAATTTATGATGATATAATTTTTAGTTCTTTGATGCCTGATCCCTTCAACATCTCGTGGTCACACAGGCTGCTCTGCTTCTTTCATGTGGGCTTTGTTGCTTGCCAGCCTGATTGTTGCGTGTTTACCTTCAGTCCTTTACGATTCCAGAAGCTGTATCTTCTGGTAGCTGGGCACCATCAGCTTCACGGCATTTCCTTGTGCACACATTTGTCTTCAGCGATCTCATCAGGAAGGTGGGCACTCAATGATACGATTTTTAGTTCTTTGATTCCTGATGACTGATTCCTTTGACACCTTGTGGTCACACAGACTGGTGTGCTTCTTCCATGTGGGCTTTGTTGCTTCTCAGCTAGATGGCCACTTGTTTACTTTCAAGCATTTAAGACCTCAGATGTTATAACTTTTAATAGCCGGGCACCATCTTGGTTATAACTCTTTTGTTCTTGTTCTTGTTTGTTTTGCCCTCTTGTGGGAGTGGGAGGCCCAGTCTTGCTCCTGGAGAGCTGCTGCTGGATTTGAACTTCCAAGACAGTGGGCCACAGTCTCGTACTCAACCACTATGCCCCTGGGGCTCAGCCAGTTATAACTCTTGATGGAAATGAGAATCCCTATCTTTCTCTCCCTGAACACCTGGTGATTTCAAACTGTTAACCTTGCAGTTAGCAGCCCAAATCGTAAGCACTATGTCACATATTGATATTTTATTTTAACTGTGCCTTAAAGAAAAATGTATCAGTATCATAGCTGACTTGTGAATGTGTATATATATATATATATATATATATATATATTTGCTATATTGTTTAACTATATTGATTCTACAGTAATGGCAGTAATATTTTTCTCTCTGCCTCCTCTAGTCCAATATTTCCATTTGTTCTGTAATAATTTGTTGTTGTTGTTGTTGTTGTAGTTTTTAAGTGGGATAGACAAGCTAGAGGAGAAAACAATGGGACCAATGGTTCCGGGAATACATGGGAGAGGGGAAGGTGGAGGAAAGGAAGCAGTATTAACAAACCCAGGGAAAGTTGCTGAGCCCCGGTGGCCTAGTGGTTGAGTGCAGGGCTGCAGCCCATTGATTTGGGGGTTCAAATCCATCAGCAGCTCTCTGGTAGCAAGGCTGGGTAGCTCCCATGAACACCAGAGGGCAGTGATGCCCCCCCCCCAAAAAACAAAACAAAACAAACCCAGGGAAAAGGGAATAACAAGTGATCCAAAATCAGTGGTGGGGAGGGTGTAGGAGACCTGATAAGGCTTGATCAAGAGTACTGTAACTAAGAGAAATTATTGAAACCCAAATGAAGGCTGAGCATGATAGTGGGACAAGAGGAAAGTAAAAGGAAATAGAGGAAAGAACTAAGAGGCAAAGGGTATTTAATAGAGGTCTAAATGGAAGCATGTACATATCTAAATATATTTATGTATGACGATGGGGATATAGAGTTGTATGCATATATTTATAGATATAGTATTAAGGTAGCAGATGGACATTGGGCCTCTACTTGAGTACTCCCTCAATGAAAGGACACTTTGTTCTATTAAACTGGCATTCTATGATGCTCACCTTTTCAACACTATCGCTAAAGACAAATGTGTGCATAAGCAAATGTGATGAAGAAAGTTGATGGTGCCTCGCTACCGAAAGATATGGCCTCTGGGATCTTAAAGGCTTGAAGATAAACAAGCAGCCATCTAGCTGGGAAAACCCACATGGAAGAAGCACAGCAGGCTGTGTTATCACAAGGTACTTACAGGATCAGGTACCAGGCATCAAAGAACAGAAATCATATCATTGTGAATGACAGGGAGTGTGGAAAAGGGATCCCATTTTTCGACAACTGGACACCCCCTTACAGAAAGGTCATGGAGAGGAGACAAGTCAGTCAGGGTGTAGTGCAGCAATGATGAAGCATACAATTTTCCTCTAATTCTTAAATACTTTATCTCCCCACTCTTGGGATCTCAAATCTACCAAACAAATCCAGCTAGACTAGAAGATGTACACTGATAAAGATAAAAGCTGGAAATATGGGGAATCTAGGACAGTTAAACCCTTCAGGACCAATAATGAGAGTAAGGATACCAGGAAGGGAAAGAGAAGGTGGTATAGAAAGGGGGACCTATCACAATGAACTATATATAACCCCTCCCCAAGGGGTGGACAACAGAAAAGTGAGTTAAGGGAGATATTGGACAGTATAGGACATAAAAATGATAATAATTTATAAATTATCAAAGGTTTCTGAGGGAGGAAGTGTTGGGGAAGGAGGGAAAAATGAGGAGCTGATACCAAGGGCTAAGGTAGAAATAAAATGTTTTGAGAATGATGATGGCAACAAAGGTAAAAATGTGCTTGATACAATGGATGGATGGATGGATTGTGAGAAGAGTTGTTTTAGCACCCAATAAAATGATTAAAAAACATTTTATTGGAAATTCTTATAGCTTTTATCACAATCCATACATCATTTGTATCAATCATATTTGTTTGTAATACTTTTAAGGGGTCTTCCTGAGTAAGTCATTTGTTTGTTTTTCTGAAATGACGATGTAACAACACATTTTTAAAGGAAGGTTTTCATTTGAAAGTGATCTATTTTCTTCGGTTTCATTATGTATGCTGTTGTTACATGCCAATGAATTTCCTCGGTACCTAGATTCTATGTAAAAAAGAAGAAAATGCCACCACCATCTGCAACATTCTCACAATTGTTCTAATGTATGAGCCTATCATTGATGCAACTTTGTCAATCCACCTCCTTGAAGTACTTGTTCACCTTCACTGAATCTTGACTTTACCAAAATGTCCTTCTCGAGGGACTAGACTCTGCTGACACATCCAACTACTTGGGATAAAGTCTCCTCACCCTTATTTCTTAGAAGCATTCAGGGAATACTTTTTCCAAGACAGATTAGTTGATCCTTTTGATGTGGTGTATTCAATATTCTTTACCAAAACCAGAAATCAAAGGCTTCACTTCTTCTATCTCCCTTATTCATTGCCCTGTGATTGTAGACATGCCTGTTGATTAAAAATAGAAATTGGAGTCATGCACTTTAATCCTCAAATCTAAGTGTTTGCCTGTTTAGCACCTTAAGCAGTTGTGTGTCCGTGCATTTATTTTGGTTGATTTGCAGTAGATTTGCTGTTTGCAATATGTCGTTTGGTTTCTTGAGTGTGGCTTTCATGGATGCTGATTTTGTATTCCTGCAAAATGACGTCCTTGACAACTTCAATACTTTCTCCATTTATCATGTTCTTGCTCATAGGTCTAGTTGTATTATTTTCTTTATATTGAGGTGCAATTCATATTGAGGTGGTCATTGATCTTCACAATAAGTGTTTCAATTCCTTTCACTGTCAATCAGAAAAAAAGTTGTTTCACAGATTTTTAATGAACCTTTTTCCAATCTTGATTCTGTGTTCTTTCTTGTATAAGTCTTCTTTACTGCAACAAAATAATGCAAACTGCAGTAAAATTCATTCTTTCAACAGAAGTTTGTCCTTGTCAATTGCTCCTATCTTCCTATAGAGGATTATGGAGGTACAGAAGAACATTTTCTAAATGTCTATGCCTCTGATTTAAAATATTAAAGAAATAGATGGATGTGTACAGAACAGTGCTGTGTCAAAGTTTTCCATCACACATTTAATATTTGAATCTCATGACTTTAGTGATTCAGAAAAAAAATGTCCATGCACTGATAACAGTACCCAAACTTTTAGTGTTTACAATTCATAAGATTGGGTGTTTTTTAAAAATCACAAATATGAAATAAAGGAATTTGATTTATCCCTCTTTCCCATAACATAAACAGGAGATGACAGATGACCTTGATCACTACACCAACACGTACCACATCTACTCCAGTGATCCCAAGAACTGTCAGGAATTCCTGGACTCAGCAACAGTCATCAACTGGAAACAGCATTTGCAAATCCAAAGTGAGAGAACTGGATTCCGTGTTGACTCTCTTCTTTGTGCTGAATGTGCTCTCTCTTATTAAATTATACCTCCTTCTGAGACGTTCCACACCCTCACCCTATTGTCTATTTCTTTAATCAGCTGCATCTATATTTATAAAGGAAAGGAAAAGGAAAACTCTTCAAGGCAGTAAAGAAGGAATTTTATAGACAAGTTTCCATTGAAGTGACTCTCACTGAAGGCCATGCCATGAGTGTCAAAGTAGAGGTATCCCCTAAGAAGTTTACAATGATGCATTTTTTTTAAAAGATATTTTTAGGTCTTTCTTCCAAGATACATCAAAGTGGACTCAAACCTGCAACCTTTCTGTTAACAGCTGTGTGTGTTACCCATGTGGACTCCTCAGGGACCGGTTTCATATAGGGAACCATAATAGAAATTCTTCATTGACTTGTGATAAAATTGACAAAGAAGTCTAGGCTTCTTTGGAGTGTTTGATGGTGGGATCAGAGCTGCCCTCCAACCTTCTGTTCCTGAAATAACAATAACAACTCATTGTGCCACAGGACACCTCTTCTATGTCATCAAGGACAGCTGTCAGACTATGAGCATGCTGTCTGCAGTCAGAACCCCTAGAATGGCATCCATGCCCTCCCTAGTTCCTTCCTGTGTGATCTTAACCTTTCAGAGAAGTGCTGTTCATATATAAAAGTCAGCATAAAGTAGTACCTACAACATGTTAGATTCTTATGTGCTGTAGAGTTGATCTGCCCCATAAGGTTGTCTCAGCTATAATCCTGATGGAAACACATCACCCAGTACTTCTCCCATAGAGTTACACAGTGAGAAAATCTCCAGTTTTTTATTTAACAGGTGAGCTGTTTAAGGGCTCCCTAGCTAAAACAAGGGGTCAAGAAAAAGCTGAAATGACATGTTTAAAAAAAAAACATTCTTGATAGTTATTGCTGCAGACAAGACACACAGCAGAATATACACCAGTTCAATGATTTCTGCAGAGATCAGTTCAGGAACACTCACTACAGGCTTCGAGGTGGGCAACCATTCTCCCTTTCTTTTTCCCATGTGTTCCTCCTGCTCTAACATAAACTTCCTGCTTCCTTCATATCCCATCTATCCTTCTCGCTTGCAATTATCAGTTCATTAATGTACTGGTAACCAGATTTTAAATTTTTATTTATTTTTATGTAGCTAGATATTAAAAGAGCGTGTCATACCACAAGGTAGACAGTCTTTACTACTCAAGTGAAATGATTATTTCATTTTCCGAAGACTCCAGTGCAATGATATCTTGAACAGGAAATGCTTATCGCCATATCTATTTACAACACTAATGTTGAATGCATAGGGGAAAAAAAAACCCTAAAAGGCAAACCAATAAAAATTGAGGAGCTCACCTGAGGGCAGTGATGCCTTAAAAAAAACAAACAAACAAACAAACAAAAATTGAGGAGCTCTTAATTCCCTGGACCATCAATATGACTGGCCGTTGGAAGATGAGTCAGTCTTCTGCTGGGATTCCTCAGTTTTCCCAGGCAGTGGATTGGTTGTTTTAGTGTGATCCCACTTTTACATCTGAATGATGGTCTGATTGTCAGTTAGTGCCAACTCTTGGCTGAAATGACAGGGTGACAGTGTCACATTGGCAGACTCTCAGAAATCTTAGTGTGGACCTTTTCATTTGTAGTTCCAGGATAACTAGAAGCAAAAAGGAGAAGGCAGGCTGCATTGTGCACTTTTAAGCCTCTTGCAGAATCCATGTTACAACTGTCTCCTTGATGGAAGGAAATCACATGACCACAGTGAGCCTCAATGCATTTGATCATTCTATAAAATGGCTTCCTTGAGTTCTGGGCAAATGGCAGGCTGTTTGTCTTTCTAAGAACACAGTCAGTGCTCATTTTGGATGTTGACTATGATTTTTATAGTTCTTCTCTTTCAATGACCCAAACTGGATGGTCATGTAGACTGGAAAACTTGGCTGAGGTCTTAGTATCCCCATGAACGATATGACCATGTCTGAGTCAATCCCTGGACACGTTGTCAGTTATGTACAACAGGAAAAACTTCATCATACTTCATGTGAGATATGGAGGCTACACAGCAGTTGCAGCAGCAGCAGCAGCAACCCCAGCATCACGGTTTTCTGAATCTACACCCTAGACACTAGCCAATCCGCTGAGAGCGTCTCGCCGGCATGTGTGAAGCAATGACATCTCTCCATGTCCTCCCGTCTAGGTTCACAGTCCAGCCTGAATGAGGTGATCCAGAGTCTTGCAGCCACGAAATCCTTCAAGGTCAAGCAAACGCAAACCTTCCTCTATATGATGCCCGAGACAGCGAAGAAACTGGTTCCTTCCTTGGTGGATGCAAAGAAGTTTTCATCCACAAGTAGCAGACCTAAGGTCATGTGAGTATGCCAAAATTCACTCAACAATTGTCTCTCATGGCTAAAGCAGTTCATCTCCATCTTTCCCTGCTGCCTGCATCAGGTCTTCATCCCCTTCCGCAGAGCTCTGGTGACATTCGAAACCTCTAACCACTCTTCGGGAGAAAGATGAGACTGTCTACACCCTTAACTAGTGGCAGTGTTGGCAATACACAGGGAAAGTTCTAGCCAGCCCTGTAGTCACTAGACATAGGAATGAACTCGATGGCAGTGAGTTTGTGTTTTGTATCCACCTCTGCAAACTGTCTTATCCTTCAAGCGCATACTCTTTTTCTGCTTCTCTGTCATCACATACTCACCCATTCACCAAGCCTTTGTTTCACCTACTCCTTCTACTGGCCACTCGCTCTCTCTGGAGAGAAGAGAGGAGAGAGCAGATGTCACCATCAAGTGGATTCCAACTCACGATGAACAGCTCCCGTGTGTTGGAGACTAGGACAATTCCATAAGGTTTTCATGAATGAAAATTCACACTTGGTAAACATAAAATGAAGAGACTTATTGAAGGATATTCCAGACGGGGAAAGTGTCCAAATCCAGAGTAAAGGTTACAGCGGTGTGTCAGACAAGAAAGATGAGGTGCTGTTCAAAGGAGAGGAATGAAACCAAGATGGAAGCTTTTTTTTCTCCTTTCTCTCCGCCCCCCCCCCCACACTGCCCCTACCACCTCACTGGAGAAAAGAGGTTTTGTTGATGCTGTGGGGATTAGGAAAGTCCCTTGGGAGCACAGGGACTAAGTCAGTGGATGCCTGAGGCCAAGGTACAAGGGGGCAAGTTAGGACCTATTAATCTTCTTAGGAGCATATTTCCATTAAGGGAGAAGGGAAGCCATGTCAGATTTTAGGGATAGCAGCAAGGTCCTAATGACAGGGATCACACATAGGCAGCAACACCTATGAGGAAAAGCTGTCCAGTAGAGGTAAATGGCCAGAAGGCACAAGGCTGACCACTTGGGGATGGATTCTACCTTTGCCTGGAAGAACTCTTGAGGACACTTGGTATTCCCAAGTGCAGTGCAGTAGGCCCAAGGGCCCTTTCCATGTAGGCTTCCTTGGAGGGGGGAAATACAATAAAAGAAAATGGGATTCAGCAAGCTCCCGAGCAAGGGGTGCTTGAGTTAGTCCTTCAGGTACAACAAGGCACCAAAGGAAACTTTTTGGAGAATGCCAAGCAGGGTAGGGAAAGGGAGGGAAGATAAAGCAATGAGCTAGATTGTTGATGGGTGTTAACTTGGATGAAATGGAAGATAGTCATCCACAAAAGAGAGAAATCAAGGGGTTGGTAAAGAATAAAATATGGGGATAGGCAGGGTAATTAGCAGTACAAAGAGTTGAGAATACAAAGTTGATCTGAAAATATAACCACCCCAACTGACTTACAATGAAAATTCGTTATAAAGAAATAACGGCAAAACATAAAACAAAAAGAGAGAGCTCAGCATTCTTATACAGTTGGAGTAGGAAGAGAAGTTACAGAATCATGACTGGCTCACAGAGAATCCTGATTGTTGAAGGTGGAACTTTTGAGAGTAGGAATTTCCCAGGGCTCATTAGATAACACCTATGTACAATTACATGATTATTAAAGGGTACGTGGTTGCAAGTATGCATGTGCTTCGGTCAATTATAGATAGACACAGGGCAATGGCAGGACACGTTTTTCTGGGAACCTACTATTTAGGTTGTTTTCTCAAGTATGTTTGTTCTTGGGGTTCTGTTATATAGAAGATTGATCCATAATTCTGTCGGTCCTGTCATAAAGATATCAATTATCACACCTGCATCTATTGGCTTTGGGGGAACAACTCCACAAGGGACAGATTGTGACATGCTATACCTGCCAGAACACAGTGGGGAGGAGGGGGAGAAGATGAAAAATGTTTTCTTTAGGGAATATGATGAGGTCAACACAGAGTTTGGAGAAGCTGTTGTTGGAAAAACTCAAACTTACTGCCATTGAGTGATTTCAATTCAAGGACTCTCTGTAAGATGGAGTAGGACTGCCCCCTTGGGTTTCCAAGAATGTACCACTTACAGAAGTAGAAAGAGGAGTCTTTCTCCCTCAGGGACACTGATGATTTCAAACTGCCCAACATATACACACTACCCCCCCAGGACTCTTGATAAATGCAGCTTTATAATTCCAGAATCGTGTCAAGACTTAGGTAGAATTAAGGCTTCAACTTCTGCCTGCACTATTTATAAACACCAGTGCCTCTGATCGCCATCACCTGCAACTATCTTTTTTTTTTTCTGATTAAAGCAGATTGCCAGACCTTTATTCTGTGTTGTGCCTGGCTGGGTCTAAATTGATCAACCTTCCAACTACTAGTCAACTATAAGACTCCATGTCGTTGTTTGCCTTTGAAGGGGTTCTGACTCAGGATCGAATAGAGCTTTCCCATAAGGTTGTTTTGTCTGTGAACTTGACAGAAGCAAGGCATCAGGCATTTTCCCAATCGCTGTGTGTGAACTGCCAGCTTTGCTTAGCACCGGAGTGCCAAATGTTTCTACCACAAAGATGCCTTATAAAACTTCATCCTCATGAGCTCTTCTTTTCTCTCTGTCCTTCCCTAGCAACCAAGAGATGTTTAAGCTCTCCTCCCTGGATGTCACTCACGCTGCCTTGGTGAATCAATTCTGGCATTTTGGTGGCAATGAGAGGAGCCAGAGATTCATTGAGCGCTGTATCCGGACCTTCCCCACCTTCTGTCTGCTGGGCCCTGAGAGGAGCCCTGTGTCTTGGTCATTGATGGACCAGAGTGGAGAGCTGAGGATGGCAGGTACTGTGCCCCAATACCGGGCACTTGGCCTCATCTCCCATGTCATCAGTTACCAGATCCAGACTCTGGACAAACTAGGCTTCCCCCTCTATTCTCACACAGACAAGAGCCACAAAATTATGCAAAAATTGTGTCAAAATCTGCAGCATATCCACATGCCTTGTGACTGGAACCAGTGGAACTGTGTGCCACTGTGACACTAAATCTGACCCTGGGCAATATTGGGGAAAGTCAGACTTTCAGTTGGAGGAACAGATGGGTGGATGGAGAGAACATATAAGTTGTCACCTTTGGCAAAGGAGTGAGTGCTGTTTGGTCTCATGGATTCCACTAGGTTCCCCAATATGAAGCCGACTCAGACATTATTTCAGTGGGCCCACATCACTTTGCTCCCCACATTTCCAAGATTATTATAACTCTTTTTACAACGTCTTTCTACTTATTTTTAACAGCTTTATCATCACTTCATCCACATCACATAATTCAATAGTTGACTCACATTAAGAGGAGTGTACAATCATCATCGCAATCAATTGTAGAACCACCCCACTCCCATGGTTAGATCACCTTTACAATGAATTGCATACTTACCTTCAGTTCTAGGGCTAGCCTCACCCCCATACAGTCTCTGCTCCCTCAACCGCTTCATGTGCCCTATCTCCCACTCCCCACCCCCACTCCTCCTTACCTTATTAACCTTTGCATAAGTTCTTATCACTATGCACCTACTTCTTCTGTTCTTCACAAACTGGGAAACCCAACAGACACAATAAAAAACAGAAACAAAATAAAGTGGTAAGGATGAAATAATACGAATCATATAGGAGTAAAAATACAAATCATAAGGAAGGAAGGAAAGGCCACTATGAATATTTAAAAGACCAGAGAATTCCTGTTGTGGAACAAGCAAGAAATGCTAGCATCTAGAACAATTTCAAGTCAGGTCAAGAGGGAGGTTGACTAATCAAGGTTCAAGTTTGATCCAGTATACTCAGGATTACAGGGATCTCTAGCTGTTAAGAAAGCTGTTTGAGACTCTTGCCTGTGAGTCGAGGGGATCTGTTAGTGGCTTAATCTGATGAAATACTCCACAGATTGGGCTTGGTCTCCCACTGTCTTCCATTTCCTTCCACAGATTGGATGTTTGCAATTTAGGCTCTCATGCTTTCCCTTTGTCATATTTGAATTTTGTTATTATCATCTTTGGATCACACAAGCTGTTGTTCTTCATCCGTGTGGATTTAGTTAACTCTGTGTTTAGATGACTGCTTGTTTGAATACAAGCCTTTAAGACCCCAGACACTATTTTGATGACTAGCCGGGCACCATCTGCTTTCTTCACTACACTTTGTTGAAGCACCTTTATCCTCAGTGATCACTGCAAGATGGTGAGTATCAAGCAGTGAGTATCCATCTGCTTGTTCCTGAGATTTGATTTTTTTGCCCCCAAGGAAAAAAACATATTTAATCCACTCACAGTATCAAGATGTCAACAATGTGGTCAACATAAAGCTAGACCTCAAATTGTGGTACTTTAAAAAAAGAATAAAAACAGAAAATATGAAATCTGAGATAAAAATTTATAAATTAAAAATGTGTCATATGAAAACAAAAAAAAGAAACAAAAAAGCTCAGTGCCATTGAATCAACTCTGACTCATTGTGTCTCTATGGCAGAATAGAACTGCCCTGTGACTTTCAGACACAGTAGCTATTTTGTTGTGTTTGTCATTGTTTCTACTTGAATTTGAATGGCTCGGGTTTATCGTGGTGGTCATATTATGGAAAATTCAAAACTTCCTCAGATCAACTACTCCAACAAGAGCAACAAACCAACTACCAGACAAGAAAAGACAAACAAACAATAATAAGCAACTTAAAAGTCGGGATATAAAACCCCATAAAAGCAGTAAAGTAAGATCTTGTCTATCATTTCCCTAGATTATAAGGTGACTACACTTAGACCATTATCAGTTTTTCAAATGATGCATCACTTTGTAGGAATTCAGAGTCTATGCTGCTATAGTTGCACTGAGAGTCACAACCCATGAGATATTGCTAAATGCATTTGAATCTCCTGTTCCATTGAGTTCTGTTTACCCAAGGCATGGGCATTCATGCTAGGTAGGACCTTCCTGAATCAATTCTCCCAAGATCAACTCCCTGCCCAGCAGATCAAAACCTGTCATGTCACTCTTGGGAGGGAATTAAGGTATTAAATATATGGTTCTGTTGTGTTGGACTCCCACCAACAAGGGGTTTCTCCCTAAGGTCCAATGACTGCCATTTCCACAGGTCCCAGCAGCCACTCACTCCTTCTCCTCCCATCTAAATACTCCAGTTCTCATTTCTAGGGTTTAGACACCTTTGAGGGAGGCCTCAGTTCATTCTGCTGAGTCTCTATGTTAAGGCCTTCAGGTGTAGCCCCTGCATTATGCCCTGCTGCCTGCAAGGTCAGTGTCCATGGTCATCATCATGTTTTGTTCACGGCATGTTTCACTGACGGTTGGGTAGAAATATATTCGTAATGTCTTTCTTGACACAATGGTTGGATGGATGGATGGATTGTGATAACAGTTGTATGATTTCTAGTAAGATGATTTTTAAAAAATCTACCCGGGAACATAAAATCTGGTCCATTGCCCCCATAGGTTCCCTACAATCATTGTTTAGCATCTCTTCCAGATGAGGTTACTTCTCCCTAATCACCCTTCATACCTATGAACACAGTCATCAGTGTCTCCTCTGAACTGCAGATGCTCCCCTCCCCTGGTCCTGGTCTTGCCTTGATTCTCTAGTAAGGTTCCACTTCCATTCCTGTAGGGGCCCCATTGATTTGTCATAGCTTTTTCTCAGTGTTGTATATCCTCAAGTGGGCAGTCTTCTTCCATATTTCCCCTCTGGAAGGACTGGCTCCAGTTCATGTAAGGGATGGCTTTTATGAGATGTGTAAGAGGGAGGTGATGTATAGTGTGTGGCCAGTATGTAGCTTTCTCCCCTTTTGTTCAGGATTTGGTCCATAAGATTTGTTTCATTGTTGTTTCTCTTTATAATAGTGGATTCGTGCAATACTTGTCTTTTGTGATTGATATACTTCACTCAGCATCAAGGTCACCAGGTTCTTCCTTGTCATGCAGTGTTTCATCACCGTTTTTGAGGGATGCAGGGTATTACATTTTGTGTGTGTGTACCATAAGTTCTTTATCCACTTTTCCACTGTTGGGCAGATGAGCTGCTTCCAGCTCCTTGTATGGTGAACTGGTCTGCAACATCTCCTCTACCCACTAGAAGCCAGTAGTTCCTCCCTCCCAGAATTGACCATGGGAAATATCTCCACACATCTCCAACTACCCTCTGGAGGCAAAATAGTCCCTGCTTGAAACCATTAGTTTAAGGTAGTGGGTCTCAAGCTTGGACATGAAACAGAATCACCTGGCATGCTTGGTACAACACAGACTATGGGCCCCAATTTGAAGTCTAATTTGGTTAATATTAAGTTGGGTCCAATAGTTTACATTTTTGTGTTTTTTTGTGGGGGGGCATCACTGCCCTCTGGTGATCATGGGAGCTACCCAGCCTTGTTCCTGGAGAGCTGCTGCTGGATTTGGACTGCCAAGCCAATGAGCCGCACTCAACCACTGCGCCACCAGAGCTCAGCCCAATAGTTTATATTTTTAACAAGTTCCCAAGTGGTCATGATACTGCTAGTCCAGAAGCAACCTTTGAGAACCACTGGGTAGAGAAATAATAGGGTATTTGTTATTCTCTAGGACTGCAGAGAGAAATCTATATTGATTTTACTTTTGTAGTTATCAGAGAACCTTAGGTTCTAATGTATTTTTAAATTCTATTTCAAAAAATTACCTTGAAGTGTCTAAACTTTATTACTTTGACAGTGACAAACTATTTCATCAAGCTAATATCCTATTTTTCCTTGTCTTCATTTTTCTCCTACCTTCTTTATTTTCTTTCTTTCTTCTTCTCTCCTTGCCTTTCTCCTTTCTTCTTTTATACTTTGCTTTCTTTAGTTCTTTTTATTAGACTAATTTTGTGGAGAAAACTTTTCAGGTGTAGAAGAGACATGAGTGATGAGATATTGATTGAGAGACTCAGATTTATGTCTCTTCATGGTGGCAACAAAAATGAACCTGTAACAGGTCTATCTGGATGGGGTGGGCTGGATGGGCATCTGGAAGTGGGGGTGACGGGACTGATGGTAACAGGGTGGATGTGGGGGGGAGGGTGTTGGCTGATCCAGGGATGGGGGGTAGCGGCTGGTTGAGGGTCGGTGTCTCGGTGGGTGTGGGAGGTCTGATAGGAATTGATTAAGACTAATGTAACAGAGAAAAAATATTGAAATCCAAAGGGAGGTTAGATGTGATGGTGGGATGGGAGGATATATAGGGAAAGGAAGATGAGAACTGGGGAGTAAGGGGCACTTATGGAAGTTGAATATAGGCATGTACATAGGTGCATATATTCATATGATGATGGGGAAATAGATCAATATGCATATACTTATAGGGTTAGAATTGGGTCAGCAGATGGGTATTGGACCTCCATCAGGTACTTCCTCAGTGCAAGAACATTTTGTTCTATTAAATTGGCATTCCACGATGCACACCTCCCTGACATGATCACTGAAAACAAATGCGTGCATAGGCAAATGTGGTGAAGAAAGCTGATGGTGGCAAGCTATCAAAACATGTAGTATCTGGGGTGTTAAAGGTTTGAAAGTAAACAAGCAGCCATCCAGCTTGGAAGCAACAAGGCCCACATGAAAGAAGCACACCAGCTTGTGGGAACAAGAGATGCCAAAGGGATCAATTATCAGGTTTCAAGAACTAATAATCATAACACTATCACTGAAGACAAATATGTACATAAGCAAATGTGGTGAAAAAAGCTGATGGTGCCTCGCTATCAAAAGATGTGTGTCTGGGGTCTTAAAGACTTGAAGGTAAACAAGTGGCCATCTAGCTAAGAAACAAGACCACATGGAGGAATAACACCAGCCTGAGCAACCACAAGGTGTCAAAGGGATCCGGTATCAGGCATCAAAGACCTAAAACTTATATCATTACAAATGAGGGGGAGTTCAGATTGGGGACCCAAAGCCCATCAAAAAGTGAAGCAACATGCTCTTACAGAGGGTTTGCAGCAAGGAGATGAGCCAGTCTAAGTACAGTGTAGTAGCAATGAAATGTGCAACTTTCCTCTGGTTCTGAAATGCTTCCTCCCACTGACTATCATGATCCCAATTCTACCAGGCAGATTCGGCTGAACCAGGGGATGTACATTGGAGTCGGAAACATTGGGGAATTTAAAATAGATGATCCCTCGGGACTAGAGGAGGGAGTGGTGACACTGGGAGGGTGGAGGGATGGTGGAGTAGAAAGGGGGAACTAATTTCAAGGATCTATATGGGACCTCCTCTCTGGGGTACAGTAGTGGGGGGGGGGGTGAGGTGACACATTGGACAGGGTACGATGTGAAGAGGTAATAGCAGTTCGTAGGTTGTTGGAGTTCATGGGGGAGCAGATGAAGGAGGGGAAATGTGGGGAGTTGGAATTTTAAAAAAAAGAACTAGAGCAAAGGGGAAAAGAGGAGCTTATGCTGGGGGCTCAAGTGGAAAGTGTTTGGAGATGTATGTAGCAACATGTGTACCAATGTGCTTAATACGAATGATGTATTGAATGTTAAAAGAGCTGTAAGAGCCCCCAATAAAATTTATATCAAAAAATAAACTTGTAACATTCTCCACAATTTTTATCATGTTAGCAACAACAATAAACAGTAATTGATTACTTTTTATGGGTCAGGTCATAGTCTATGTATCCGGGGCATATAAGTGAACAAGAGAAAGATCCCTTGTGGAATTTACAAGCTATGGTCATTTAACAACATGTTATTATAATCTGGTGATATTTGTGTGATGAAACACTGGGATGAGTTCATGATTCCTGAATAGAGAGCGATGTGTCTTCACAATTCCAAGGTGGACCCTGAGATGGGTTCTTGCACTCGCTTCTCAGGGCATTCTCTGATAAGGAGGCAAGGAACTGGGTCTCACTCTCTCCTAGGTACTTTTCCGTGTCAGAGCAATCTTCCTGCTTGTTCTAGACTCTTGACAAGTTTTTCTGACTTGAGGCTCATCTACAATGACATAATACTGTTTGTCACACAAAGCCGGTTACAGGATGGACACGGTCTTCATTCCTCAACAAAAACTGCTTCCTGCTTGCGGGATTGCTGCACTGTCACCAATACAAAGGCACATTTATTTCCTCCATCCCCCTTCCTCTTGCTTCCTAGCCAGCCAGCACTACAGCCCTCCTGCATGCCTTGATCTGGATAAGCCCAACCCCAACATCCTCCTTGCTCTTTTATTCAGGGTGCATTGAGGTGTCTGCAGAGAAGTAACTAAGCCTTTCACCCTTCTACGTGGGCCATTTGAGAGAATCTGTTTCTTGATAAAACATCCTCCATTCATCTCATCCTCGTTACCATCAGTCCTAAAAACCTGAAGACTCGCCAAAGACAAGTGTGCTCATTCGATCCGCTCCAAAGGGTCTTGCTCTGCTTGCCTGATTCTACTTAGGACATCAAAGTTTGCTTTCTTCTTGTGAGAGCAGCCCAAAGTGATTACTAGCTTGGTCCTGAGTTACAGAGCTTTCAGTTGAGCATTCACAAATTTGACCCAAAAGGATTGTACCAGATTAACATCAACCTTCCATACATACTCAGGTGACCCATATGTCAAGGGTCAAGACATCCCTTAAAAACTTTATATCTCCCTTTGATAAAAGCCACGTTGGACACCTAGAAAACCCTCCCCAATAAGAAGTCCATCAGGCAGACACCAAATTTTCCCTTCGCCACTTCCCCATGAAACCTGCTGACTACAACACCACAGATGGTTTTCTTTTTTTTTTTGGGGGGGGGGGTGAGCATCACTTCTCTCTGGTGGTGGGAGTAGGAGGCCCAGTCTTTGCTCCTGTGGAGCCGCCACTGGAATTGAACCTCCATCCCAGTGAGCCGCAGTCCCGCACACAACCACTACACCAGGGGGGCCTCAGCCCCACCACAGATAATTTTAAATAGAAGAACAATCCACCTTCAGCTAGTGAGTGCTGTACAAGATATGCATTTGGAAAGTATGTCAGAACCCTAACTGAAAAATTAACTTAAAGGCACAGTTCAGTTAAATGAGTCATGAAACAAAATCAAGAAAGCATTAATTAGTAATCAGACATAAAGAGCGAAAGGAGAGCTGGTAGCATATTAGATTATGCATTGGTAAGCAGTTTAACTCCTCCAGCTGCTCCTTAGAAGAAAGATGAGGCTTTTTGATCCCATAAAGATTTTCAGCCTTGGAAACCCATGGGGGCATTTTGACTCTGCCCTACATGTCAGTGTGAGTCAGAATCAGCAGTGAATGTAGATTGAGTGTTGAGGACTATCAATTTGTCCTATCATGGAAGCTTGCATGTTACCAGGGTGCTAGGAGTTATGCCATCAATATTTCAAATACCAGCAGAGTCATTCAAGGTGAACAGCTTTCAGACTAAACTTCGGGAGATTCCAGACTTGGAAGACACACTTGGCAAAAAGGTATGGAGATCAACATACGGTTCACAGTCGAGCATGGTACAACTTCTTCCTTCAGACATGTTATCAGGGGAGATCAGTGGCTAGACAAAGACATCATGGTTCATAAAATGGGAGACAATGTCCTCGTATAGTCAATAAAACACAGGTAAACATCTCACATCAGCAATGACATCACATATCCCATGCCTTCTTGTGAATCCCCCTTGAATTTCTGCCATGTCCCTGTTGAACTGCTACAACCATCTTTGAGTTATCTTCAGCAGAAATTTAGTGGACGTTAATGATATTGTTTGACAGTTTCCATGTTCTGTTGTATCAGCTGTGTTGGGCATGTGCACAAATATCAATAGATTTCTGTTGATTGGCTGGGTGGCTGGCTTTCAGATTTCTTAATAAAGACAAGTGAGTGTGCCGCATGCCCTTGTTGAGACAATTCAATTTGGTACTCAGTCAGTTCATGGAGTCCGGTGTTCCACACATGCTCTAAGTGTAACTTGAACTTCTTCCATCCATACCTTGCAACTTCTAAGAATATTCGAAGATCGAGCAATGCTTCTGGGCACAGTGAGTCCGTGTACTACTTCCGTCTTATTTGGATACTTCTTCTGCACGTCACTGTTTTGCCCATAGAAACCTTCAACGTTGCCAGTCAAACCTTCTGTTATTGCTTCTGTTCTTGCAACTTGAAAAATGCCGATTGTCTTCTTCCTTATTGGTTCTCTAGCTGCAGGTCTTTGCACATTTCATACTAATGAAGGAGGGCTATTTAGGAAGAATGTCAGTCTTTAGTGTAGCCACAAGAAGGCCCAAGCCAGCTGATGGGGAGTCCCGAGCAGAGCTTGCCTGCAAGAGGCATCTGCTCAGACAGAGATGGACCCGTTTTAACACCGCTTCTATGACTCAGAACAGCGTGGGGAACGTGTGATCTGAGCCCATCCCAAATGCTCACAACAGGGCCTCCCCTCAAAGGAGAGCCAGCAGTGAATACAACAATAACACGCTAGACGGTTTAGCCTCCTCGATCAGCAGGAATGTTATGGGCATGAACCCGCACAATAGCAGGACCACAGAAGAAAGAGCCCAGTGATCTTCTCTGTAGGGCATATAGCCAAGACAATTCTGTGAAGCAGTTCTATTCTGTGACACTTGGTACTGCTGCGAGTTTGGAACATGACAGCAATTAACAGCAAGAACAAGAGCAAGTTTTGAATATGCTTATTGTTTTCTTCCTCGAATTCATTCCCCGACTTGGAAGTGCTGAGCCAAAGGGGTGGTGTGAACATCGCTATGGTTCGTAGACACAGGGTCGTCATGCCCTTCTCAGGAACGTGACCCGATGGATGAATGAATAAATGCACTCATTCTCCTCATCCCTAATTACTATTCATTCATTCCATGTAGTGAGCAAAAGGATGAGCAGTCAATATGCAAATATCAGAGGCATACACAGTCAGGAGGTGAACAGACACCATTTCCCTCAGCCCCTGTCCCCACCCCTCCTCCACCACCTTACAAATGCATTAGGCACGGCATTCCAGGAGATGTTCCCATCAAAGAAGAGAAGTGTGGAACTGTATGTTATCTGAAAAAGGCCACACACACAGTCACCCCATCTCCCCAAACAACCTGCAAAGTGAGGTCCTCGTGCCACCTAAAGCTTCCTGCAGGCAGAAGCTTGAAGCTCTTGTGCCCGCACTGCCCTCTGCTGCAGAGCGATGCAAACAGGGTGAGGAGCAAACCCATCTGGGGGGAGAAATTGAGCTCCCACCACTCGGCAGAACTTTCTTTTTTTTTAATTAAAGAGGATAATTTTATTTCCAAAACTACAGAAACACCATATTCATGTTGTGGTGAGACAATGAGAGTTTGAAGAGACTCAACAGTGGCATGGGATTTGCCAACCAAGTTGTCCATGTATTTTCCAGTTACTCTTTCAGGGGGACTCCATGAAATGCTGCTCTTAACTCAAGTATTAGTTAGAAACTGCAGTCCCACATATCATACATTTCCAAGGAGCAGAGTGGGTTACCTGACAGCAGCAGTTTGAAACCACCAGTCACTCTGTGGTGGAACATTGAGGTTTTTTCCTTCCACAAAGATAGATTGTCTCAGAAATCTATGGGGTCAGTTCTGTTCTGTTGTAGGACTTCTACTCTTGACTTTAAAAACAGGCAGAAGTAAACATGATCGTGGATTAACAATTTGCTTTTCAGAAGCAAGACAAACAAACAAAAACCCTAAAGAAGGCAAAAGTCAATCTTCTTCTTACATGCGTGTCTGGTGTTATACCTCTACTTCCCCTGAAAGAACATCCCAATCTCTGCTACAGATTAATGTGCAGCATACAGAGAATGCTATCCATATGAAAAAGCAACCAATGTCCTTAATGTTTTCACTCAATGTTTTCACTCCATGGACATGGATTGTGAAACTAAGATATAAAATACATTTGAATAAATAGGCTGCAAAAATCCACTGTAAAGGTTTTGGTTGTTTGTTTTCAACAATTTTATGGTGGACTTTTACAGCTCTTATAACATTCCATACATCATTTGTATCAAGCACATTTGTACACATGTCCCCATCTTCATTTCCAAATATTTTCTACTTGTGCCCTTGGTATAAGCTCCTCTTTCCCCCTTCTTTTTTTTAAATCACTTTATTGGGGGCTCATACAACTCACATCACGATCAATACATACGTTAATTGTATGCAGGTCACATTTGCACACTTGTTGCCATCATCACTCTCAAAACATCCTCCCTCCACTTAGGCCCGCAGTACCAGCTCCCCATGTTTCCCCTCCCTCCCTACTCCCCCTCAAACCCTTAATAATTTACAAATTGTTAATACTTTTCCATTTCGTACACTGTCTGTGTCCCTTCACTCACTTCCCTGCTGTTTGTACCCCAGAGAGGAGGTTATATGTAGATTCTGAAATTGGTTCCCCCTTTCTATTCCACCATCCCTCCACCTTTCCTGTATCACCACTCCCACCTCTGGTCCTGAGGGATCATCTATGCTAAAATCCCAATGTTTCCAACTCCAGTGTACATCCCCTGGTCTTGCTGGATTTGGCAGGTAGAATTGGGATCCCGATAGTGGGTGGGAGGAAGCATTTGAGAACTAGAGGAAAGTTGCCTATTTCATTGTGACTAACTGTACCTTGACTGGCTCATCTCCTCCCTGCAGCTAGGACTACATATTGTTTTTGTTTTAAGAGCAAAGATGTCACTTCAATGGCTCTGGCGTTGTGTCTGACCCAAGCCATGGTCTTTTCCGCTGCCTCGGATGCCTCCAAAGACTGAGTAGTAAAATGGGAAGACCTGAGTGGAGGGCACTGAGACCTCACAGCTGCGGAGTCAGTGGACAATAGTGACAGCGAGGACTGTCAGCGCACAAGCAAAATGCTCCTTCACAGCGAGAAGGAGAGCTAGGCTTGCTTCATTCGGCAAATCATTAGGAAAACCCAATTACTGAGAAAGGAAAGCTCGTTTGGTCATAGAGGGGTCATCCCCATCAATAAGAGAAACCCCTCGTGGCTTGGAGGGACACCTCAACTAAAGCAACACCCTCTCGTAAACTACAGACCCAGAAGATGGGGCCAGAGCAGGCAATGGTTCCCGCCTTCCCTCACACAGAGGTACTTCCCTGTGAGTGGAAGTTGACTGACAGCAAATGAAAACACGAACTGCTGGAACCTAGGTAACATTGAAGATAAAAAGCTATGATTCCCTCCCCCGATGTGATTTTGCCTCGGTAGGAAACACCTTTCGTCTACTGGGAGAACTGGTTGGTCACAAATTCTTCTGACCCTTAATGAAAGGTTGTTTTCCCTAAACCATTGGTCCCCACCTACCACCACCACCACCACCACCACCACACACACACACACACAGAGGCAAACAAACACAAACACGCACACCCGAAAAGCCCATTGGCCATTAACACCAATTGAATAGCTGTTCTGCAGAAAGAGGCTGGGGAAAGGTGGAAGGGGTCATCCTAGAAACTGAATGCCTCCTTTTGCCTGCAGTGGAGGATACTTTCTGCTTCCAACAATGAAAGGACGAAAGCAGTTGAGTAGAACACTGGGAAAGTTTCATAAAAGTGTAGCTTGGGCTGTTCCCTGCTGTAGAACAACACCCCCCCCCCAAAATTGCAGTGTGTGCAGACAGCATTCAGGGTTCTCTACCCCATCATTTTGTGGTTTGACTGGGCGCTGGACATTTCTGTTGCCCGGCTGTTGGCCAGGAGCTCTGTTGGGCCAGAATGCACAAGATGGCTCACATAGAGAACAAGCTGCAGAGTGAAGATGGTGGGAATGCTGGCCTACACTGGGACAGTGGCAGGACTGACAGTGCAGGCCGACCAGGCGTTAGGAGAACCAGACCCAGCCCTAGCTGTGTCTTTATAACTTTGTAGATAAGTCGAACGGCATAGACCATTCTCAATCCGTGCAAGCCAAGTCTCTTGGCCTTTTCAATGATTGAAAAGCTGCATGTGCAGTAACTGAAAGTGGTAGTGACGAGGACTTTGTTTCCTTTCAGGGACCATGGGGGTGCAGTGACTGTGAGTTAGGCTGCCATCTGAGACGTTCAAATCTATGAGCTGCTTCTTGGGAGAAAGACAGCATTTTCTACTCTCATAAATAGTCTCTGAAACTCAAAGGGGGGCAGTTCTATCCTGCTGATAGGCGGAGGAGTGGGCATTGACTCTAGAACAGTAAGTTTTTGGATTCATCCCTTGTAAGGTAAGGGCATAACCCCAAGGACCAAGCAATCAGGGATCCTTCAAGGCAAGTCCGAGTGAGCCAGACATTTATAACCTGGAAACTGCTCATAGTCATAGTCTTAATGTCTACCCGTCTATATGTCACCTTCATACATGGTCTTCCCAGCAGAACAGCTGGCTAGTAAGCTCCAAGGATCGTCTTTGATCTAAGTCCCCAAATGGCGCAGGTGCCTGTCAGCCTCACTGAGTTGGTTAAAGTTGGGGCCCCACCAAGATGATCAACACTGGCTCATAGGTGGCTCTTTGAAGAGCCGGTGCTTGTTCAGTAAGTGAGCCAGAATGAGGAAGACAAAGATGCTGAGATGTTGGGAAATGATGGACTGAGGGAAAATGACACTCGGAGAGCACCCATCAGACAAAAGACAGAGCAGACTGGACTTTAAGGAGAAACAGAGGCAGCAGTCACACTTGCTGGAGAACTTGAATGTAAGGCTCAGCGATTTGGACTGAATTTCATCCCCCATTCTCACCATCGAAGTGTGCCGGAGAATCAATCTACTGAAGCTGTGGAATGGGCCAGTTGACGCACGGATCAGCACGCCAAGGTGCTTAAGAGGACTTTCTGGCTTCTTTTGAAGAGGAAGAACATCAGGAGAAAGGCGAAGTGAGAGCTATACGTGTAAAGAGGGTCGCTCCATGGGAGAGAGGGAGAAATTTGTTTAGGACTGTGCAAAAGCCACCAGACAGTAGCCCAGGATTTGGAGAAAAGCCAGGGAAGGCAAGGGCTTCACATAATCGTCAGGTCTAGCCATCTGTTGGGGTTTCTCACTGCCAAGTTGGTGAGTCTTTTGGAGAGTCCTGTCATGAATAATGAAGACATTTGCCTGGGCGGGAGTCTCCTGCTAACTGAGACAATGGAATAGTGCTTTCATATTCATGTAGTTGGTAAGTCGTGTGGGGGCATCGGTGGTTTGGTTCTCAGAACTTGGTCAGAAGTACAGATTTCCAGAATGAATCCTCTAAAGTGTCGCTATCATAACCCCCCCAAATCTCTATTTGCAGCCAGCTTCACTGAGAGTGAATGCTATAAGCTGTGCACCACCAGAAACTGGCTCTCTGTCAAGGAGTTTGTCTAGGTTCCGGCTGTGCTGCAAGCCGTGGGAACATCATGCCCAAAACTCCACTGCCAACAAGTGGTCTCTAACTCACAGGGATCATTGAGAACAGAGTAAATTGCCCTAAGGGTTCTGAGACTGTAAATCTGTAGGGGATCAGAGAGCCTCATCGTTCTTCCTCAGAGAGACTGGAGGATTTGTCCTGATGAACAGGCCAACACCTAACAGTACCACCAGGTGTCTGTGGGGACGATGTACTGTAGCTACAGAAATCACACAGACAAGATTTAATGAAGGTATGAGCTGTGAATCAGGAAGGTGCCTGGTCAATTCAGGGAGACTGCTCTGGACTTGTTTTACTCTGTCTTCCCCACCACCACCACCCCCCCCCACCCCCCATCTTTGATGGTTCTTGGTGTTCTTAAAGCTAAGATGCAAAGAAGAGATGTGTCCATTCTATGGGGGTCCCGGACATTCAGATGTGGGACTGGATCCGTGGGGAAATATGTGTGCTGGGTTTGTGGAAGTCTATGGTTTACATGCGAGGCACCCTGGTGGTGTGATGGGGTATGTGTTGAGCTGCTAATCCCAGGGTCGGCAGTTGGAACCCATTGGCTCTGCTTCTTACAAGATGAGAGCTTTTTACTCCCACAATGCCTTACAGCCTCGGAAACCCACAGGGACAGGTCTGTGCTGTCCAAAGTACCGTCAGTAGCAAATGTATGTGTTAGTCTGGGTAGACTACAGAAATAAATCCATGCACACTTATATGTATATAAGAAAGAGGTTTCTATACAAGAGCCATTGACTATTGAGAAAACATCCCAGTCCAGTCAAGATCAAGTCCATAAATCCAATATTAATCCACCCGTCTGATACCAATCTATAAAGTCGTCTGCAGACGCACAAAACACATGCAATGATGCTGAATGCAGGGGGATCACAGGCCAATGGGTTGGAAGTCTTGTGGAGCCAGTGGTGTTATAAGCACTGTCAGGGGTCAGTAGGTGGCTTCTCTGGCTCCAGAGGTCTGGTTGCATCAGGGTAGGTCCATGTGGCTTCTTCAAATTCCACGGAGCAGCGCCATGTGTCTTGTCAGTAAAGCATTTCTCAGGGAGTGAGCCTTGCCAGGAAGGAGTGTGTCTCCTGCCTCCTTGGAGGAAAACACAGGAGTTCCCAGAATTCTCAGGAGAAGGCCATACCCACACAGAAGTCTCATTGGCTACGATTCAATTGACAGACTAGACTGCATCCCTTCACTCTTAAACCTCTCAAGTCCCAAATTGACATCAAATTATGCACCTACAACAAATTGGTGATGAGTCTCCACATAGATTCAGCCTTCTTTGAGTACTTCCTGATTTTTGACTGGCGTGAAAAGTTTTGTCCTCAGACAGAGTATATTTGCTGTAACTCCCTTGACCAGCTGAGGAACCCCATGTTCAGGAACTTGGCTGGTTAGGCCCTTGGCATTCCTTGGGGTAGCAGGACTACATGGTCATGAATCTTACCCTGGCCAAGGTCATAGGAAGGCCTTGTAAGCTTTTCTAATCTACAGTAATGTACTTATGTCAATCCTGTCCCTTTCTGCCTTTGACTGTGATGAATTGATCAGTCAACAATCATGACTTTGTGACACATTTCCTTTATTCTCCATACTTCATAACTTAACCACATAGATGAGGTCCTTTGGGCATCATTATGGCCTCATTCATAGGGGCTCCATCTGCAGGATTCATTTTTGTCTCAGTCTTATTGACTCAATGAAGGGGGGCTCTATAAAATATATTTGTGTAAGCTGAGCCCTGGTGGTGCAGTGGTTGTGTGTGGGACTGTGGTCCACAGGGTTGATGGTTCGAATCCAGCAGCAGCTCTCCAGGAGCAAGGCTGGACTTCCTACTCTTTCCTACCAAGAAAGTGATGCAGAAAAAAAATATATATATATATGTATATATTTGTGTTTAGAGTCTCTTTATCCCTTAAAGCAAATGCAGGGATACAACACGAAGCAGGGATTCCCAGATACCTTAGGGAGGAGGTGGGGGTGGGCGACTGGAAGTTCTTGGTCAGGTGACTTTCGAGGGTTTATGGCAGGATGGAGTGGGATGCACACTGGGAGGAGGTATAGACTACTTAGAAATTTAATCTAGAATCCCACCATCTGGAATTCAGGATGAGAAAGGCCTTAAGACCTGGTCACCCGGATTGTGAACTGTTGTGCTTGGCCTGACTTCCCGGGACATCAGTTTCCCGTTGTACAATGTGTAAAGGCTCATGTTGGTGGCGGTGCTGGGTGCCATCAGGTCAGTTCCAAATCACAGCGGCCTTATACACAACAGAACGAAACTCTGCCGTGTCCTGCACCGTCCTCACAAGTGCTCTTATGTTTGAGCCCAGTTTTGGAACCGTAGTGTCAACCCGTCTCCTTGAAGGCTTTCTTCTTTTTCACTGTTCCATCTACTTTACCAAAAATGATGCCCTTCTCCAGGGACTGATTTCTCCTGATAACCTGTCCAAAGTGTGTCAATTTGCATGTAAGTGTTGCCATCCTTGCCTCTAGGGTGCATTTTGACCATACTTCTATCAAGACATATTGGTGTATTATTTGAGCAATTCATAGGACTCTGAATATTCTTCTCCAGCCCCAGAGTTCAAATGCATTGATAGTTCTTCAGTCTTCTTTTGTCCGTATGATGCAGTGGAGAACACCAAGGCTTGGGTCAGGAACACCTTAGTCCTCAAGGTAACATCCTCACTTTTCAAGACTTGAAAGCGGTTGTGTGCAGCAGATTCACCGAATGCAAGGAGCCTTTTTACCTCTTAACTGCTGCTTCCATGAGCACTGATTGTGGACCCAAGCAAGGCAAAATCCTTGGGAACGTCAACCTTTGTTTCCATTTATCGCGATGGTCCAGTTGTGAGGATCTGGGTCTTTTTGACGCTGAATCTTCTTCATCCATACTAGGCTTCCTCTCTTGATCTCCAGTCCACAAGTGCTCCAAATCCTCCTCACATTCAGCAAGTAACATTGTGTCGACTGCATATCGCAGGCTGTTAATAAGCCTTCCTCCGATCCTGATGCTGTGTTCTTCCTATTAGCCAGCTTCTCTGATCATTTGCTCAGCGTGCAGACGTCCGAAGTATGGTGAGAGGCTAATGGGAAGAGATTCATTGGGCCAGGGTCTCATTAAGAACAGCTGCTTGTTTCTGGACAAGGGGGTGTCGAGGGGAACCGGCAGAAGAAGCAGGACAAAGAAGGTCCTTGAGCCCTGGCCTGTCTGTGACTGTGCTAAGTGCTTCTCAAAAGTTCTGTTCTCTTCAAGCCCTGGCCCAGCCACTCTCGCCTCCTAGCGCTGTCCTCTAGAATGCCTTCTGAAGAGCTACAGGAAGAGAATCAAAGCTCCCTCCATCCCAGGCAGCCTAGAGGTGGGCCAGGGGGAGTGAGGTGGCAAGGTGCCCTCCAGAAAAAAGCCAGTTCTGGTTGTGAGTGATCTCCTGTCCTGGTTGTGTTCCAGGTTGGGGGTGGGGGTGATGGCAGGACGGGGGGCGGGGGGGGGGGTCCGTCTTTGTCCAGTCTGTGTCAGCCTTATACTTGAAAACTGCATCCGCAGCCTGTAGCAGGGCTCCCTGGGGAAAATGTCAGATTTCTATCATTATTATTATTTTCATGTAGATGTGCCTGGGTAGGCCATAGGTAACGGCCAGCCCTGGATCAGTTCCAGGCCTAGAAAGGGTCCCAGGTCTGCGCCCTTGACATGGCTTCTACAGGCGGATGTCTTTGAAAAACCCTAGGAGAAGCTGCCTGGGTGGGGACTGCCTTTCAAGAGGGGCCCGTACAGGTGGATGGCCAGTCACTGACTTGTGCCTGGGATTCTTTCTGCTTCCATATTTCTCTGCTCAGACTTGGGCCATCTGTTCCCTCACCACCCCCTTCGCCCCACTGCCAGTCCCCCAACCAAAACTCTGTGCCTTGCACTCCTGCTGGATGGGATCAGGGTGAGGGATCTAGGGACACAGTATTGCCAAGTCTGGGCAAGTCGATCCTGGGCATACTCAGTTCTGCAGCAAGAACTGCCTGCAGGACTTCGTGCTGGGACTGGGGCTGAGGCTGCAGTGAGAGGAGGTGCAGCGTCTGGTCAAGCCAATCTCCACCGACAGACTCAGCCGACAGCAGTGGGGGGGGGGGGGGTCCTTGGGTGCGAGCGCAGTGCAGATCGGCTCAGAGTTCTGGGCACCAGGCTCAGCGGCAGCCACAGCCTCAGCCAACAACCTGGAGTAGCGGACGGTCAGGGCCAGGTGCCTCCCAGTGTCCACTCGATGTTGGTCCTGGAGACTGACTTCCAGCCCTTCTTCCCAGAGCATCCGCTGGCCCTTTGTCAACCACCTGCACAAACACTGGGCCGGGGAGGCAGAGCACACAGCAGAGAGGCTGGTGCTCCGGTACAGGCAGTCTTATGTGGAGACCAGGGCCAATTTGGTGCAGAAGGACCAGGTGAGGGGGGAGCAGGGGAGTGGGGCAAGCAAACTGGAGGTAGGGACATTACAGCCTGTTGGGGGTCTTGATCACCTGGAGCGTAGAGCCTACTCGCCAAGGACCATGTGGCCAGCAAAGCCGCCTCAGAGATATGCAGCCAAGTGGCTGTCACCTGTCTTATCACTCTGCAAACGTGACAGGAAGGCATGGGTGGCCATCGGTAGGTCAGGGCTACTCCTGGCTGAGGCAGAGGCACTGCTGACACTCCAGCTGTCACAAGCAATGCATGGTGACTGTGAGCCTGCACTAGACACTATTCTTTTTTTTTTTTTTTTTGGCATCATTTCTCCGGTGGTGGGAGTAGGAGGCCCAGCCCCACTGCTGGAATTGAACCTCCGTCCCAGTGGGTCGCAGACTAGACACTAGTCTATATGGTCAGTGGTGCCCTCTTCCACCCCCAGACCAACATGGACGCTGACTTAGACTTATGGGATATAAGCCATGCCAGTTTCAGCTTCCCAGGTATGGCAGTTACACAATTTCATGTCCACTTGATAAAGAAAAATGAAGGGGTGGAGTCTAGCCTGGCAATCAGGTCACAGCCTGGGTATCCCTCCTTGTGGGCGTGGCCTCCTCACGAGGATTCTGGAACATCTTCTCCTCCACTCTGGAGGTGGGACATACTCATACTCTGCTTCATACTGCCATTGGAGCCACACTAAGAGCACACAGAGCGGTGGAGATGCCGCCACCACCATGGGACCCAAAGGACTTTGCACCCACCGGCCTGTGATCTTCCTGCATTCGGCATCATCGAGTGTACTGTGTGATCTAAAGAGGAATCCCTAAGCCAATATCGGACATATGGACTTGATCTGGGCTGGGATGTTTGATTGATGCATCATTGTTTGTTGATATAAAGTTCTCTCTTACGTATATGTGAGTGTCTCTGGATTTGTTTTCCTAGTCAACCTGGACAAGCACACCAGGCGTCTTCTAGGACTGTGAAGCCATGTGGTGCCAGGACACAGCACCTTGACTGGACTCACTGTGCCCCAAGCACACTCATTAGCAGCAGCAGCTCTTGCCAGAGGTGACCCGGGCTCTTCTTCTAACATTGCTGGCAGCAGCATCTCTTGATGCATAACCCCGAGGACTCTCCGCCTACCCCTTCTAGCATCCTCTTTACCCTCTATTTCCCTGAGAGCCCAAACATGCTCACCAGAGCCCAGGTCCGCCCTTCCTACTTCTAATCCCTGGTACTGTTTGTTAGAGTCACCTTGTGTGCCAGGAATTATAAGCCGGGTGACACCTGGATCTTCCCTTTGGAGTTTTCTTCAGCCAACAGGTGGGCAAGCCCTTGGCAGCCGACCCCCAGGAGATATTCTGCCAGGACAAGGCCAACCACTCCATGAAGTGCCCAGCAGTTTCCGGCCAGCACCAGGCTTCTCTAGTGGTGGTTGTCTAGCCCTCTCTCTACAGCTTCGGGCCGGGCCTTATTTGACCAGCAGCAGATTGCAATCCATGGCTCTCATCCCTCCCTCAGCCACCCTTGTTCATCTGCAGCAAGTTTCGCAGCCCCTCAGCCCAGGCTGATGCCAGTGGTAAGTGGGGCTGGATGAAATGGCCACCAACAGGTAAGTCTAAATCAATGGCCCCTCCCTACTTGCCCAACTCTTGAGCAGCACTGACCCTGGACCCAACAGCAGGGCTACTGCTGGCCTCCGGGTGGGCACCATAGTGATGGTCATCTCGGGGTAAACTATGGCCTATAGAAGGCTCCACGGGCACTTGATTGGAGGATCATTGAAAAGGCCACTGAGAAGACGGCAAAACCCTGTGTGGGTCCTCTGCTCCAGGTACCCATCCCAGCAGTGCCTAGGGAAGAGGTGACCCCTTTCTGTGTCCACGTTCTGCTTGTGCCTCCCTGTTTACTGAGACTCTGCCTGCAGGGGTGGCCCCGTGTGGGTCACCTGACCTTGAGGGCTGTCAGCACCCAGCTATGCTCCCACCAATCTCGGATCCATGCGACCCTGCACCCACTGGCCTGCGATCATCCTGCTTCCCAGTTTACCTTTCTGCATCACTGGCCCATGGCTCTGTGACTGTGAAGAGTGTGGGTTTCTGGTAGAAGAGGGACTCATGCACTTGAGTTGGACTGGACTGGACTTCCTGTAGATAACTAATTACTTCTAGAAAGCTCTTTTTTCTTGATATACATCCAGTGTCACTGGATTTGTTTCTCGACAGGGTCCTCTAATTTTTTTTATGCATAGAAAAAGGTACACCATATGCTATACTCTAAGGCAAAGGATTGGCTAACTGGTATTAGATACAAACCCATGTTTATACCTTATTTTAAGTCCCAATTAACATTAATCTAATGCAAATTTACATTAGACAGATTTAAGAATGGAATGTGTTCATAATCCAAGGACTGGATATAATTGCAGGATGTCCCGTGTCCAGTCTCTGATGTGTCACTGCTGGCAGTGATGATTCGGGGGTGACCGTGAGGAACACTCTGATGGTGATGGAGATGAGCAGCAGATCACGGAGTACCAAGAAGAAGGCACATATGTATAAGCAGGGCTCCCACTTGAATGGGGGGAAATACCCACGAGAGATATTACCCATTGTGATCATGCGATAGAACCTCACACAAAACATGGCCATTGGCAAGGGAAGACACAGGGAGATGCACAAGATTAGATGTCAACAAAGGTCAGCATTCTGACACACACAATCCTTTAATAATAGTTATAATAACACTGTGAGGAGTCACATGGCAAGAAGCTGTGAAGACACGAGAGCAGCATATTCAGCAAAGCCAGGAGATGCAGAGGCAGTGGGCGTCCCAGGTCCCTGAGCCAGAAAGCAGTCTTTGGGGGTGGGACGTGGGGGTGGGACTTGCTGGTGGCATGGACATGTGGCAGTAGAACTAAGAAAACTTTGAAATACTTTTCCAAACAGGCAAGGACCTCTGCTAAAGGACTGAAGACTAGAGACATGCCTGCAGTCATAACTGAGAAGTGTCTCTGTCCTGATGGAAGAACTGCATCCTGAGTCTGTCTGAGTGTTGTTCTAACCTACCCCTTCCTTAGAACCAGAAACATTTTCTGTGAGTTCTGTGTGGTCCTTGTAGCACCTCGTGGAAGTCAAAGAGGGGAAGACAAGTACTGAGAGGAGGTCAGATTTTGTTTCTGCCACACTATTTTAACACAATTGGTTTCTCCTCAGCCGGAACAAAGAGTGGGGAGAAAAGACAAAGACTCAAAACAAACAATTAGTCCAAAGGACTAGTGGAACACATGCCTTACAGCCTCTAGTATCCTGACACCAGAAGAACTAGATGGTGCCCAGCTACAATTTTCAACCACTCTGATCAGGATCATCAAAGAAGGTCTTGGACAGAGAGGGAGGAGAAAAAAACGTAGACCAAAATCCCAAGTCATAAAAGAGATTTATAACAACCAAAAAAAAAAAAGAGAGAGAGAGAAAGAGAGAGAGAGACTTATTGGTTGGACAAAGATGGATGGAAATCCTGAAAAGGGCACCCTTCAAGCCTAGAACTGACCTCAGCCTGGGGAATCAACTTTCAACCAAACAATAGACTGACCTTTAAAATGGACACTAACACCAAGGAGAATTCCTCAGTACCATCAACTGGGCAAGACTCAAAGGGCAGCTGCTATTTGAAAACAAAGCTCAGAAAGCCGAGAAGGACGGGGGGCATGGGGGCACCCAGGGAGGAAGTCCGAAGAATGGTGTTAATTTGAAGGGACTGCCAGTGAAGTCATGAGATAAACTGTGAATAATGTGTGGAATGGAAAGCTGATTTGTTCTGTCCAATACAACACAAAAGAAATCAACAGTGTATCTTAACTAATACAATATTATGTCTCGTAAGAACTGTCTCTATAGGGTCAATCTGAGAGTAGCAACTGGTAGGGTTAAATAGGAATCTTAGGGGGCAGGGAGTTTATGCAAATAGGGAGGGACAGTTCAGAAAAGGAGGGTGAGAATGGCTGCAGGACTCAAAGAATGATGTCAGGGTCAGCGACTGCAACAGGCACATGTGCTGGACGTGATGTAGGCTTTGCTGCGCATGTTCCCAACAGTAACATCAAAGAGGTGCTACAAGAACATGAAGCAGGGAGACAATTTCTCATTGAGAGTGGGCAGGGTATCCCCTGGGGCTTGAAGCAAGATTAGCAAGGATGGTTTCCAGAAAGAAACGGGGAAGTTCATCTATGGCTGAGAGGGAGAAGCCAGTAGTCCCTCTCTCAACTGCTTTTACTGGTCGGGTTGCTGTTGTTCAATCAGTATAAAATAATGGCCCCTCTCCCACAGGTCTTGGGAGGGACACAAGCTGTCCTGCTGACCTGTTGCTGTGATTAGGTGTCATCAAGTCAGCTGAAGGCCCTAGCAAGCCCACACACAACCAAACAAAATACATGTGCCACCTTCACAATGGATCTGATGTTCGGGTCCACTGTGGTAGTGACTGTCTCAGTACAATTCATTGAGGGTCTTCCTCTTTTTCATTCACCTTTCCCCAGGCAGGAAGGACCCCTTCCCCTGGGTCTGTCCCTCCTGATAACATGTTCCAAGTGGGCCAAAGGAAGTCTCACCATCCTCCATTCTAAGGGGCATTCTGACTGTACTTCTTCCCAGACTAATTTGCATGATCTTCTTTGGCCAACGTCATCATTTAAATGGATCAATCCTTCTCTGGTTCTCCTGATTCACTGTCCAGCTTTCATGTGCATGTGAGGTGACTAGAAATACCCTGCCTGGGGCCAGGTGCACCTCAGTTCTCCACGTGACATCTTTGTGCTTCAGCACTTCCAAGATGTGTCTTGTGTCGGATGTGCCTAACTCATTTGTCACTTCTTTTCTTGACTGCTGCTTCCATGAGGGTTGATGAGGGATGGCACCCAACAAAATCTTTGACTATTTCATTCTCCTCTCCACTTATCATGCTGTCTTATTGGTTCAGTTGTGAATGTTTTTATTTATATAAATTGTAATCCATAATGAAGGATGACATTCATGATGTAGAATCCAGAAAAAAAGAGATTCTGCTTTCTTCATCAACAATTGCCTTAAAACCTCTTTGTTTTCTGTCACTTTGTTTGCCTATTGAAGGTTGCTTCCTTTGATCCTGATGCCCCATTCTTCATATAGTCCAGTCTCATATAATTTGTTCGGCATACAGACGAAGTATGGTGAAAGGTTACAACTCTGATACACCTACCTTGATTTCAAACCCTAATCCTAACCCTAATGCAGTGTCTTTTCAAACTGATATCTCTTGGTCTATGTACAGGTTCCACATGATCACAATGAAATGTTCTGGAATTCTTTCTTTTTTGTTTTTAGTTTGTTGTCCATAATTAGTTGTGATTCACACAGATGAATGACAATGTATAGTGAATACCTTACAGGTATAATAAGTAAACACCTGTTGGGCATTCTCTGCTTTCAGCCAAGATCCATCTGACATCAGCAATAATAACCCACATCATCTTCTGAATCCAGCTTGAATTCCTGGGCAGCTTCCTGTTGATGTACTGCTACAACCATTCAAAAATTTATTTTCAGTAAAAATTTACTTGCAAGCAATATTACTAATATTATTCCATAACTCCTGCATGCTTTTGGGTCACCTTTCTTTGCAATCGGTGCAAATACAGGGCTCTCTCTCCTAGATAGATAGCTGTCTTTCAAATTGCTTTTTAAGAGTGAGTGCTTCCAGCCTTGCGTCAGTTTGTTGAAACTTTTTAGTAAGTATTCCATCAATTCATGGAGCTTTGTTTTCCTCGAGTGCCTTCAGTGCAGCTTGGACTTCTTTCTTCCATACCGATAGTAGCATTCAATACCAATAGGAATGAGTGTGGGAGAGGTGGGTGGGATTCAGGGCAGAGTGGAAGACTAGCCAGGGATAACAAGAAAAAGAAGGAGAATGAGCTGTACTGGATGTGCAATGTACAAGTAATTGATCATCCAAATCTGCACACTTATTGAAGCTGGAATGAGCCAGTATGAATAACTGCATGAGAATAATTGTTAAAAAAGAAAAAAAAAAGAATGCACGCCCTAGGCCTTGACCTACCTCGTCATCTTGATCTCAAGGTAGTCTTTTGGTATGCCAGGTCCTATAACACACCCCAGATCCACTGTGTTCCATTCCCCAACATGCCATGCTAATTCCTAGCTCTTTGTCCAGTGAACTCTTAACACCATCATACAGACTGTCCTTGAAAACACATGTCTAACCCACTTTTGCTCCCTGCACAGCTCTTAGCCCTTCCATGTTCCAGCTGTTCACATAAACCTAGTACAAGACTCATGTTGCATTTGCTCTTTGAATTGAGGGGTGGGTCTGTGTGTTTTGCTCATTGCAGTTACTTCCAGAGCTCAGCAGTAGGTAGAACATAGAACCAGTTAATAAGACACCATTTTTTAACCAACCCAGGAAAAGGGAGCAGCACAAGATCCAAAGTCAGTGGCAAAGTGGTTGTATGGGAAGGTTGAAGAGGCCAGGAAGGGATTGATCAAGGGTAATGTAACTGAGAGGAGTTACTGAAACATAAATGAAGGTTAAGCATGATAGTGGGACAAGAGAAAAGTAAAAGGAAATAGAGGAAATAACTAGGAGGCCAGGAGCATATATAGAGGAATAAATACAGGCATGCACATAGGTAAATATATTTATATATGATGATTGGGGAAATAGGTCTATGTGAATATATTTATAGGTTTAGTATTAAGGTAATAGATGGACATTAGGCCTCCACTCAAGTACGCCCTCAATTCAGGAACACTTTGTTCTATTAAATTGGCATTCAGTGATGTTCACCTATGCAACACATTCACTGAAGACAAATGTGTGCATGAGAAAATGTGGTGAAGAAAGTTGATGGCTAGGGTTAGGGGCTAAAAAAAGAAAGAAAGAAAGCTGGTGGAGCCTGGCTATCAAAAGATATAGCATGTAGGGTCTTAAAGGCTTGAAGATAAACAAGCAGCCATCTAGATCAGAAGCAACAAAGTCCACATGGACAAAACACACCTGCATGTGTGATCACAAGGTGTTGAAGGGATCAGGTATCAGACATCAAAGAACAAAAAATCAAATCATTGTGAATGAGGCGGAGTACTGATTGGGAACCCAAAACCCATCTGTAGGCAACTGGACATCTATCCCCTTATAGAAGAGTCACGGGGAGGACACAAGCCAGTCAGTGTGCAGTGTAGCAATGATGAAACACGCAAGCTTCCCCTAGTTCTTAAATGCTTCCTCCCCTCACCACTATCCTGATCCCAATTCTATCTTACAAACCCAGCTAGACCAGAGGATGTACACTGGTCTATAGGGAACTGGAAACACAGGGAATCCAGGACAGATGATTTCCTTCAGGACTAGTGGTGAGAGTGACAACACTGGGAGGGTGGAGGGAAGGTAGGGTAGAAAAGGGGAATCAATTACAAGAATCTACATATGAGTTTCTCCCTGGAGGACGCAAAGCAGGGAAGTAGGTGAAGGGAGACCTCGAACAGTGTAAGATATTACAAAATAATAATAATTTATAAACTATTAAGGGTTTGTAAGGGGAGTGGGAGTGGGGAGGGAAGGGGAAAAATGAGATACCAAGGACTCAAGTGGAAAGCAAATGTTCTGAGAATGATGATGGCAACAAAAGTACAAATGTGCATGACACATGATAGATGGATGTATCGAGTGTGATAAGAGTTGTATGAACCCTCAATAAAATGATTTAAAAAAATAAGGCACCATCAAGTTGGCTCTGATTCCTGACCATCTATGTGTTTCCAGAGTTTTCAATGGCTGGTTTTCCAGAAGGCGATAGCCAGGCCTTTTTTCCTAAGGCTCCTCTAGGCAGAATCAAACCTCTGATCTTTTGGTTAGCAGCCACACATTTTAACCATTTGAACCAGCTAGGGATTCGGAACAAAGAGCAGGCACTTTGAACATTTGCTGAATGGTCTGGGGTCTTCAAGGCTGGAAGACAAACAAGTGGCCATCTAGCTGAAAAGCAACAAAGCCCACCCGAAAGAAGCGCAAGTGCCTGTGTGATCATCATGTATCGATAGGCTCGAGCACAGGCATCAAAGACCAGAACAAACAATCATATCGATGGGAATGAGGGGGAGTGCAGAGTGGAGACCCAAAGTCCATCTGTAGATAATTGGACATGCCCTTACAGAAGTGCCGTGGGGAGGAGATGAGCCTGTCAGTGTGCAGTATAGATCGCATCAATGAAACGTAACTTTCCTCTAGTTTTTAAGGTTTCATGACCCCAATTCTACCTTGCAAATCCAGCTAGACCAGAATATGTACAGTGGTACAGATAAAAGCTGGAAACACTGGAATCTGGGATAAATACACCCTTCAAGACCAATATTTAGAGTAGTGACACCAGGAGGAGAAGGTGGGGGGAGAAAGGGGGAACCAATCACAATGATCTACATATAACTCCCTCTCAGGGGGATGGATAAAAGAAAAGTGGGTAAGGAGACAACGGTCAGTGTAAGACATGAAAAAAATAATAATTTATAAATTATCAAGGATTCATGGAAGGTGAGTAGAAAGGGAGGGGGAAAAATGAGTAGGTGATACCAGGGACTCAAGTACAAAATGTTTTGAAAATGATGATGGTAACAATGTGGTAACATTAATGTACACATGTGGCTAACAATGGATGAATGTGTGGATTGTGATAACAATTATATGCGCCTCCAATAAAATGATTTAAAAAATGTTTGCTAAATGAATTCAAGAAAATGGGAAAAGACCTTATGAAGACCTAGTGATTATAGCCTTCCCAACCCTCTTGGATTCTTAAAACACCTTATTTGGTGAATAACACCTCCTGCCCGCCGCCCCCCCCCCCCCTCCTTCCCAGTTTTAGTGTGGCTGCTAGTGGAAAGGTTGGAGTCCAGTGGTCAGCTCCTGTGAAGATTACAGCTTGGATTCCCACCCTTACTTGGCCTACTGCCCATCTCTCAGAAAAAATAATCATCCAGTGAAACAACCCTGGCAATTAAAATCATGTCATTTTATCAGCCATAAAACAACTACTAACTTGTACAGTTCATAATACAGAATAAAGTGTTGGTGCCTGCCTCTGCAGTCCCACTGGACCAGTCTGCAGGAGCCCTGGGTAGCCTCATGGTTGCACATCAAGCTGCTAACTACAAGGTCAGCCGTTCAAAGCCACCAGTTATTTAGTGGGTGTCTACTCCCATAAAGAGTTTGTCTTGTAAACTCACAAGGGCAGATCTGCCCTTTCCTATAGGGTCCTTATGAGAGCATTCCCTCAAGGGTAATGAGTTTGGTTTTTAATTGTTCCAGTACCCACCGGTGACAGGGAGGGGAGCGTAATCACCCATTTTAGGAAACACTGAAGTACAATCTAAGAAACCTTATAGGGTCATTTGATTTGTCCTACTGAGTTCTTATAAATCAGAATTGACTTGACAGCACACAATAAGCTCCACTCCGAATGCTAAGATAAATACAAAGATTAAAAGATGTTTCACTCTAAAATTATAGTTTCACTCTAAAATATTCTCGGAGCTCTAAACAGCCTTGGGGTGCTAATCAGAAGGTCTGCCATTCAAAACCCACCAACTGTTCTGCAAGAGAAGGATGAAGCCAGCCACTTTGGTAATGATTTGCAGCCACAGAAACCTGAAACACAGAGGGGAAGTTCTACCCTGTCCTTACAAGATTGCTGAGAGTCAGAATCAACTGGATGGTAGTGAGAATTTTTATGAAAAATAAGCTAGGCATGTTGCCTTTACACCCTCCCCCCAAGAAAAAATAAGTAAAGGAACAGAGGAGGGGGAGATGGTAGGTAGTATAGTATAACCAATCTACCTCACAGTTCCCCACAGAGTTAACGGGGAGAGTGGCTGACACAACGTCATTGCAGCTGGTGACATACACCGCTGTATTGTCCCTGTTGCTTGCATGTCACACAATCTTGTAGGCTTCTTCTGTACAACTGAGTCTTTACCTTTTTGACAAAAGGCAAAAGCAAAGAGGTCTTCCTCTGCTTTGATTTCCACAGAGAATTCTTCCTGTGTGGATTTCTAGAAAGCTTCTAGACTTCTAGAAAGAGGTCTTCCTTTCTTGTTTCAATTTCTACAAAGACGTTGCCCTTTCTCTGATTTCCACAAAAGGTCTCCTGTTTTGACTTCGAAACAGATTCAAACAAACTTTTGGGCCCTTTGCCAGGTAGTGACCCCAACACGTTTGTATTCCTAAACTCAACCTGGGTTGCAGTTGTTTCCTCCTCTGTCTGACCAACTTTGCAGAGCATGGAGTCTCGCTACACTCCCTTTTAAGGATTATTCTGGAAGTTCATAAGCCTTCTTCTGGAAGTTCATGACATGTTCAATATCCTTTACCAATAGGCTCATTCAAAGGCATCTTTTCTTCCCTATCTTCCCTATTTGCTGTCCAGTTTTTTCACATGCAGATGAGGTGATTGGAAGCAAGGTGCACCTTAGTCCTCAAAGTAACAGTCTTGCTTTGCAACACGTTAACGAGGCCCAATGTAGCAGATCCGTCCATGCACTGTGTGGTTTTCTCTCTTTACTGCTGCTTCTATGAGCATTTGATTGTGGATCCAGGCAAGTTGAAATCTTTTGAGAACTTCAATCTTTTCTCCCTTTATCATGATGTCACCTCCTGGTCCAGTTGTGAGGGTTTGGGTTCCCTGTACATTGAGTTGCCATCCATAACCTCACCTGCATGGGGAAACTGGGCAGTAAACAGGAAGAAAAGATGCCTTTGGATGAGACTATTGGTAAAGGATCTTGAACATGCCATGGACTTCCCGAAGAAGGCTGTGATCTTTGATCTTCATCAAAGCAAATGCCTCAAGTCCTCCGTTGTTAAATAGATTTTAAGCAGCATGAAAGTGGAAAATGAGTAAATGCTATTGCTGGTAAGTTAGTCTGTTCATTTGCTAAGTATGATGTTCACACAAGGTTCAAATCACAATGTCCTATTTCGTAGAATGCATCTTGAACATTGAAGCATGCCTGTGTTTCAGACTGGCTTGATGCTCACATAACAAAAACAATCTCAAAAAAATGTTCACCTGAGGTCATGGCAAAAGCAAACAAAATGAGAATTTCATAACATAGCTAATGCCCATGTCCTGAGACCTGCCCCCAATCACCCACCAAATCTCAGATCTCTCTATATTTTAGGGGGTGTTTTTTTTGGAGGGGCATCACTGCCCTCTGGTGGTGGGAGTAGGAGGCCCAACCTTTGCTCCTGTGGTGCTGGATTTGAACCTCCATCCCAGGGGGTCGCAGTCCCGTGAACAACCACGACACCACCGGGGCTCAGCCTCTTCTCTCTATATTTTTATGGCATCCATGCGGCAGCTCTGAGCGTAATCCTTGCCAATTCAAATGCCATCAGAGGTGGTTTGCAAGCTGTTAGAATGCTAAACAGGTTCCGGGATCCTTCCAGACGGAATGGTTCAGGAGAAAGGGCCCAGTGGTCTATTTAAAAAAATTAGTCAAAGCTAATGCTATGGAGTCCAACAGTCTGATGCTCTGATCCTGGGGAGGGTGCAGTGCCAGCTTGGGTTTCCTTCTGCATAGCATGCAGTTGCTGAGTCAGCAAAGAGCAGCAACTCCAACTTGTAGACTAACCCCAAGTATCCCAAGGTGTGTGTTCTCGACATACCAAGTAAAAGCAAACTTTCTATGACAGGCCCTCTTGAATTCTACTCTCAGTAATTCTATGATGGCTTTTGATTCCCTGCATGATCCTGACCACTCCCTGAAATGGCATTCCTCGGTGTTCCCCACTAGGATGCAAACTGCATAATGCAGGCACCATCTTGTGTTCCTGCCTGTATTCTGGTACATGTAAGAGTGACTGGCCCATAGTACTTTCGGGGGAGGGGGGGGCAGTTGTTGGCGAGCAAAAGGTATCTTACCTGGAGCAGTCCAGCATCCCCTGTCTCTAGCTTCTTCCACATTCAAAACAGCATTCGCAAAGATGCTTAAATCACTACTTTCCTGCAAGGCAGGTAAATACTACCTACGATGTACATTAACACTTTTTTTTTTTTTGCTAGAAGCAAAGAGGATTTGGAGCACTTAACAATGAAGAGCAGACTACAGCCTTCCTTTTGGATTACATCTCAACATAAAGCAAAAATCCTCACAATTGGGCCAATAAACCACCACATGATAAATGGCATTAGAGTAACATTGTCAGGGATTTTTTTTTACTTAGATCCATAATCCATGCTCAAGGAAACGTTAGTGGAAGTATCAAAGGACATATTGCATTGGTTAAAGCTGCCGTCAAGGACCCTTGAAAGAACAAAGACTTAACTTTGAGGACGAAGAATCACTTGACCCATGCCATGGTATTTTTGTTTCATATGCTTGCAAACGTTGGGCAGTGAATAAGACCATGGAAGAATTGAATTAGTTATTTGAAAAAGTTTCTGCAAAGCATATTGATTCCATGGAGTGGTAGAAGAATAAGATGTCTTCATGTTCCTTAAAAATGAGGACTTGTCTTGTGTACTTTGGACATCTCAGGAGAAACGAGCTCCCAGAGAAGGAGCACCGTGCTTGGAAAACATTGAGGGTGACAAAAAGGAAGATTCTCAATGAGATGTATTGACACGGTGACTACGACGGGTTCAAATCTAGCATTTATGAGACAGGACAGGGCAGTGTTTGGTTGTTACTGAGAACCAGATCGAAGACACCTAACACAATATATTGTTCTTCATGACAGTGAAAGATGAGGCATGCAATTAAAACTAAGAGTTCTGGCACTGGTAAAGATGAGTCTTTAGATTTGGTCTGTGTTTGGTCCTATACACTACAGGTTCACTAGGAGTTGGAATCAATTTGATGGCAATGAGTAATGGGGGAACAGGAAGGTACAGACTACCTTGGATTCATTCAAAGTTCCTATTCTTCTCCTTTCTAGCTGGGTGTGTGTGTGTGTGTCAGGACCTACTCCCAAACCTCTTTAGCTCTCTCGTGCTGATGTATTTGAGGGACAGGAGTAAATGAAATTGTAATTTCTGTTACCGAGGAGGGATAATTCTAAGGGCATGCTTCAACAAATCCTGGGCGGTGCCTTGGGTTGCATCTTTCCTCGGCTCTCTAGAGCCTGCCAAGCTTCTGTTTGTCCAGCTCTTGTCACTGTGAAAACTGTCTTCTGAAACCGCCTGGGTCTCAACTCTCCACAGCGATGCCTCCTGGAGTCTGTGTGTGTCCATTGCTATTTCTGAGAACTCTTTGCAACCCAAATGGCTCAGCTGAACCCATGTTGAGACAAAGATTAAACACACTTGCCACTGGCTGGATGACATGTGTGCGCACTTTCAAAGCCTTGACTGTGACTGAACCACGTAACCGCCTGTCAAGACAGACGCCATAGTTCCATTTCCCAAATGATGGTGAAACTCTGAACGAGTTACCCCAAGGTTTGGGAACTTATATCGGCTTTATCACAGAGCAGGATCTGGCCGTCTACAGCGGCTTCTCTAAGGAAAGTGGATTACAGTGATGGAGAACAGATCTTGTCTAGTATCAAGCGTCTGCTGACAGTGGCACTTTGGAGTCAGAATGAAAACTTCAGCCCTATGACCGACTAGCTGAGGGAACTTGAGCAAGCCGATGTTCATTCTCATTGTCCTCCGCTGTGGAGGAGATGGGTTTGTTTAAGGGCCTGGCACTATATGACAGAGTGCTGCCTCACATGGCAAATGAGGAAATTAACACTATGTCGCTTTGAACATGTGGATGGAAGCCAGTGACATCCCAACACCTTCTCCAATTTCCTCTTGTGATTTTCCCTCATTTAATTTCTAGATTGTGGGAAGTATGAGAAAAAGATGAGGCTTTCTCCTTCCACAAAGTCTCGCAAACCCACAGGGGCCTGCTGATCCTGTCCAGCAACATCAACTGGATGGCAACCGGGTTTGGGTTGTGGATGTGCTCCACTTCCTAGCCCCAAGGTGGGCTGTCTGAAACACTTGCCCCTCCCCCACCCCCGAGCACCTCAGAAGCTGGGCTGTGTGGATCTGCTTCCAGATCACAGTCCTGGAGACTGTGAGCTCAGTTCCACTGTCACACCCATCAGTCAGTCGCCTTGATGGTGACTAACCAGAATTCCTGCCTTCCAACTGATTAGAAGTGGCCTAATCAGGGTGTTTCTCTTTTACAGGAGCAAAGTGCTTGCCATCACATCATGCGAAAGGAATCCTTCTTTCATTTGCAGGCTAGCGGGCCCAGGGCAGCATAACCATGGGAAGAGAAGAAGCCTGGCAGTGGAGAGGAATCCACCTTTTCTGCGCTGACTGGCCCTGGGAGCTTTGCCCAGTGGTGATTTACCCAGCATGCTTGACTGAGCCAGAGTCTGGTGGGGGAGGATTGCATTTCAAAAAATGTTGACATCACTTGAACTACCCTTTGCTCTCCGCCCCCCCCCCCGCCCCCGCCCCCAAGTACAGAAATCAAAAGGCGTAACCTGCGCTTTGTGTCATCGAGATGTCCTTGTGTCTTTTATTTCCCGTGTGCTTCACATAGACCTGAGTATATTTGATACTGAGTCACAGGCAGACAGACGTTCTTATCTCACACCCTACATGCCCCACCAAAAGGTCAATTTATTCTTTCCACTCTTTTCTCTATAAGTAGGGGCTTTGGAGCAGGGAAACGAAGCTGTTTATCATTTTTATTTACCGGAGGTGTTCACAGATCTGAGACTTGAAATGGAGGTGCGACGAGGAAGAAAGGTGATCACTCGTTTAGAACACCCCGGCCCATTTACATTAATGTCTTTTATTCAAGGTGTACCTCGAATCAAGAAGTCTCTGGGTGGTGTAAATCTGCACCCCCGAGCTGAAAGGTCATGGCTGTGAAAACCCTATGGGGCAATTCCACTCTCAGCACACATGGGGTGGCCCAAGGTGGGATCAACTGAGAGGCAATGACCAGTAGCAACAAGACCTAAGATAAACCCAAAAGTACGATGCAAATCCTTATTAACACCGTTTCTTTTACCAATCCCTTCATAGGCCTTGTGGCTTCTTGCATCTTTATCTGCCACTAAAGAGGGAGAGTCGTTCAACCTCCTCATGCAAGGTCAAGAAAGTCACTGTAAAGTACTGGAATATTTACTGATCCTCTCCTGGTTTGACCAGTGGTCACGCCAATGAGTCATCCATTGGGCTGGAACCCACAGTGGCCTGAAATAGCAGCAATACCAGGGCTATGACTAGACTTTCCATTCTTAAAACTTTCTCTGCCACCAACCCCGGTGATCTTCAAGCGAATGCCAGCCCATGTTCGGCCTTTGAAGGGGTACACATTTGCAAGTTTTTACCAAGGTACCCTACAAAATCCCTGCCAGTTAAAAGTGATCAACAGCAACGCTTGGATGGAACCACATTAACTTATGAACTCAAACAACTCTACAACTAGCAGGACCCAAAATGGGTATCAAGATCTCACTCCCTTTTAGCCCAGTCTCTGTCCCTGCCTTCACGCTCGATTTCCCTTTTGTACCCTCAGCCTCTGAGCCCCCGCTGGCCCTCAGTGATGTCCTTCTTCTGAACTAACTCTGGAAAAACCTGTGCCTTACAATCCACGCCAGCCTGACCAACTTAGGCTATAAGCACACTTCCTTCCACAGATAAGACACTAGTGATCAGGGCCTTACTTTTCTTGAGTACCAGCGGCCACAGTGCTTAGCTGGAAGTCCTCGCAGAATGATTGACTTGGGGCAGTTTGGGACGCGCATCCATGCTGAAAAAGGGCACAAGGTTAAGTCAACTTGTGGGGCAACCCTGGAGTCCTGGGGTCACGGCTCACTGTAACCACTTCTAGCTCTCAACAACTCAACAGGAGCCTCGGATAATGAAAACGAAACGGATTCCGACCCCCGTATGATTTGGGTATCGCACTGCATTTTTAATGAGTTGGCAAAGCGTATAGGACCCGCTGGGGGAACTTCTAGATTTGCAGCACGCCCTTGGTGCACAAGTCTGTGTAGGGCATTCTGATTGATAGCCTCACAGGCCAGACTCTCCTCCTCCCCCTTTCCTCCTTCCAGGCCTTTTGTAGTCCAACAGGGTGGCCTCTCTCACTGTAGTTTCAAAATCATTGGCATTCCCAGTAGGAACAGAATAGACCTTACCCTCTCCTCATGACTAAAGTCCAGGGAATGTGAGACAAAGGAGTTCTGAGACTTTTTAACCTGAGTAGTATTCCACCCACAAGGACCTTTCTTTGTCACAGGGCCTGTGTCACTGCATCACCCATTACAGTCAATGGGAGGCAACCCGAGAGAAGCTGTGCCCAGCCCAGGCTCAAGAACCTCAGTAGTCATGACAGCAGGTCTCCAGCTTCTCGAGGTCACAAGTCTGGTGCCTCCCGGGCTGCTCATGCCAGGAGGAGGGGCAGACGGTGCTTCTCACAATAAAACCAAGCGAGCGGCTGAGCTGTGGACACACGTTAACTTGGATGGCTTTTTCAGTGCTGGGGATGAGTTTCCCAGGTGTCTCTTCCTATTCTCCATGGCAAAAAGGTGCAGTCCCATAGGCTCGTGATCAGGCCTCTAGTGGGCACGTGGGTTTTGGAACGACTAAGCTCTGGATGCAAATGCGGGTGTGCCATCTATTGTGAGACCTTGAACAAGTTACAAATCTCAGACGGCCTCCTTTTTCAGCTGTCGAACATCTCAGTAGAATTTTGAAAATTATACACACTGTACATAAAGCCCCTGGGACACAGTGCCTAGACAGATGAAGGCAGCCCATGTTACTTATTATTTTATTATCCAAGTTTGAATTGGCAAGTCCAGGATTTTGCACTCACTGAGTTTTGCCAGAAGAGTCGTCAAGAGCTAGCGTTAAAAAAATGTATTCCTTCTCTAAATTATTACAGGCGACATGATAGGTAAAGCTAAGGGCACTGTCCCTGGCGCCACACACAGTTTCACTCACTCACTCACTCTACATAGCGCCCCAGACTAAACCGATGCTCTGTGTCTCCAACTCCACGTGATGAAAATGGTCGTGGTTTTAGAGGTTTTTGAAAGGTTACGGTGTTTGGAAAAGGCTATGTATACTCTTATTAGAAAAGCAAGGGAGAGAGAGGGGTAACTGCTGCATTTTCCTGGTCATTAGCTACTGTGTGCTGGCACCCCAGTCTGAGGAGAAGAAATGACACGAAGGTCATGGATGGAGCGCACTGTCCAATGGGAAAGCTCCTGCAGCACCTTTAGGCCCCACAGCTTCTTCTCAAAGAGACCACCATCTCCAGCAGCAGCGGCAGGCCCCCTGGCAGCCTCGGCTGGGGGGACCCTGTGCTCCAGGAGCGCCATCAGCTCCTCCAGCTGGTACGCAAAGGCAGCAACTTGGAGCAGAAGGCTGTGGATGGCCTGATGGAAGTCACCTTCGGTTGGAGTTAAATGGACCCGCTGGTCTTCTAAAAGCTTGGTCAACAAGACATGGAAGGTTCGGTAAGCTTGGAGGTTCTGTTGGAGCCGGTCTGCCTCTGTCAGCTTGCTCCACTCCTCGGTGCTTGCCACCGGCACTCCATCCACAGAGTCCAGGTTGATGTTCTTGTTCAGGCCCTGATGACTGACCTGGCCAAGGACACAGGGAAGCATCATGCCTTCTGCAATGATCCCACCGCCCTTGTTCAGCTCACACCCCTGGCCCCCGTCTGAACTCTCATTCACCTCTCTGCTCAAGCGCCCAATTTGTCAAGACTTGTTCACTCGGGGTCCACAAGGCGGCTAATTTAGGAAAGCCCCATGTTCTCTGCAAGTTTGCATACCATGTTGAGTATAGATATGCATTATTCTACGGAAAATCTACAGTCCTTATGAGGATCTAATGGTTAAGAACCACTTGTCTAGAAAATTCCACCACCCCCCCTACTTCAAACTCTCTCCTAGAGACCCAAGTATTTTAATCATATTCAGGTATTTTAAGCACACTTGGGGACACTGCCACGCCTTGCAGCTGTAGAATGTAGCTATTATGGGGTTTTCCTAATGTCCCTCTCCCCACTGTCCAGTCTTTGGTGAGAACACCCTGCTAAGGAATGTGGTAAGAAGTAGTTTTTTTAAAAGTGGAACTTCACCACCTGCCTGGACTGAAAGAAATCAGGCTGTCTGAAATCAATTCTTCGAGAACCCAAACTCCTAACTCTCCAGAGGCTTCTCCGCTACAGCAAATCCTCAGTAGAGAATGAATGACAGGAATGCCCCCATCAGAAAACCCATCTGGAATTGTATGAGTGACTCCTTCCGAACTTGCCACTTTGGTAAAGTCCCCAGTGGATCTTGAGGAGCCAATACCGTTGTATTGGCTCAGGAGACCTTTCTATGTAAGTACAGGGACACCACTAACTACAAAATTAAGATGATAGTACATGGCATGGAAGAAATCGGTTGGGTTTACAGATAGCTCCCAACTTTATACTGTTGGCTTTGTCCAATCCCTTAAACCTTACCCAGTAGGTCAAATACAGTTAAAAAATTCAGCACAATGTAAAAAGCTCCAACCATGAAGGGCCCATAGGTGCTACGCTGACAGAATTCAGAACGCTGACAAAGTAGGAACTCCCTAAAAGGTAAGAGCCACTTGTACCTGGAGCCCTACCTTACTGCAGGAATGCCGTTACCCCCAGTTCAGTGCTAGAGGAAGAAAAGCCAGTCACGTGAGTGCCCTCAAGAGAAGGGGTCATGTCAAATAAAAGCCCCCCCCTCCCCTGTCTAAATGACTGCATGATTATGACTTTCATCTTGGTAAGGGTGCTGTAGGAGAAAGCGAAGGAGCGGCATCAGAAGAGGTGAAGTGAAGACAGACAAGGGCAAAAGAGGCAACTTACATAAGATTCCATAAGAGTTGTCAGGTCTGAACGAATCTTCCTTGCCAGCCAGATAGAGCGACTGCAGAGGTCCCGGCGGTGAGGGGTCAGCGATGCGGGCTCTGCGAAAGCCATCCCCTAACTCGACCGTCCCAGCAAACAAGTGAGCTGGCCTTGCTTCTGTCTACACTGGTCCAAATAAGAAATGTGACTCTCACAGACTAAATCGACTGGGCATTCTCTACTAATGGGATTGTGCACCCCACCCCCACCCCCTGCCTGACTCAGAGGTGGCAGCAAATTCCTGGCTGTGGATTTTTGTGCCTGTGGAATCAAAGGCCCCTTTTTAATCAGCTCTTTTTCCCTACAGCGCCTGCCTCCATCTCTCTCCTCCACTCAGTGCTTGGCATACTTGTTTTTATGTCATTGTTTTGCTTTTGCACTTAGCAACAAGGTCACTATCACACTAATCCTCGACACCCCAACCTAATGCAATCCATTTTATATACAGTCTGTTCACTTTATACCCTCCCTTGTGCTCACCATGTTTCCCCCACCCTCAACCTAGTTAAAGGCTCCCGTAGTATAAAGCTACTATTACTGCCAATAGCTGCCATTTAGTCAGTACTACCACAGCCAGGCACTTTGCTTAAGACTTAAAAGAAAAAACCTCACTTGAGCCTTTATTCTATAAGGTAAATATTTCCATTTTGCATGCAAGAGAAATTAAGGCGAAATAATGAGACTTGTGTACAAATTCTAATAGCCTCAAGATTTAAAATCACAAATCTGATGTTAGTGATCTCCTCCAGACTCTCCAGTCATTCTTTTCTTATGAAGTTCAAGAAACACTGGTATTTAAGTTCCTTTAAACATATAGCACCCTTTTACTCTCATTCTTCTAAGATTTTCCAAAAGTTGGTTTAATTACACCTGATAAAAATCAACTAAGGAAGCATCTACAGTCTCAATAATGGGGCCTTCCTGGTAGCTAGCTACAGGATGAAGAAGGTGCTGTTTAGGCGTGTTCTCCAAAGGGCAGGAAACACCCAACCCTGCCATTTCTAAATCAGCCTCAATCAAGTGACAACATGCTTTCATTGTCCTTCTCCTAGTCACACATTTCTTAACAAAGTAAGAGAATGAGTAGGGCTCTAATATGAGGGCCAGAGTTAAAAGGTGCCTGACCAGTTAGATGGTATGTAACTCAGTAGGTAAGAGGATGCTGCTAATTGGGTGAGGGTTGCAGGCTTCACCAAGTGAGGCAATTAGCTTTCACTATTGGATACCACAGATGCTGCCTCTGAGGTGAAGCACATGCCTTCTCAGAAGCAATTTCCAGAGGTAAACAATCAATGCATGGGCTGCATAAGGATTCTAGTTATTTTTTTGAAGTTAGCACTTCGTACACACACTGAATACTGTGTAGCCCTCATATTAAACACTAACAAGGTTTTGTCAACATCTCAGCGGAATTAACCTTCCAGCACCCTGTGTTCTCTCTAGAAGGTGGTTGTAATTTCCAAGTCTGCAGATGTGCAATTACAAATACATTTCATTTTATTATTAGAAATTCAGAATTGGACCAGAGTCCACGGCTAACTCCATGGTTCTCAAAGAGAGCAAACACCAGTACTCCCGTGGGAGGGCACTTGGGTCTTGGTCTTCTCATGGGGCAGCTTCAGGTGTGTCACACCCAAGGAAACTGTAACCCAGTACAACCGAGAAAGGCAAGTGGCTTCTATGAAGACTTTATTGTTCTTCTTTACATATTTATTTTGAATATGCCTTAACTAGATGGGGGAAAAAAACAAAACAAGGAACTGAAAAGCAGAGTATCCCTTTTATTATATATATTTTTTTACATAACCTTTTCAACCTAGATTCAGGTAACTACCTGTCTCTCCCATCCAAGGAGAAGGGTCCTGCACATTACAACAGGCAAAAAAGGCTTTTAGGAAATAAAATATTTTAAACTGATCCATTACAACTTTTCAATTTTCTTGAGTACTATGTTGGAAAGTGGGAAAAAGACAAGAGGAAAAATATGGTACTTCAGACAACCATACTATAATAATCCTAGTTAGGTTGGTAGTACACTCTATGTTCCATGTGGATGCTTTCTCATATCTTAGCCATTTCCTTTACTCCAAGTATATATCCAGCCAGTGTTTGTTCAAACTCTCTACAGCATCTTACGAAGTATCAATAATGCAAAATAACCCCAGGCAATCACAAAGATGGGGGAAGCACATTTCCCAGAAACAATGAAGAGCTGTAGCCCAACCATAACATCGGGGTTTAGGTTCACCAATCCAAGATATGAAACATACAGCGAGATGGTTTTTCTAAAAGATAACAGAATGTGTCCAGGGTAGGAAATGCAGACATAAAAGACTAATCAGTAGGGGGAACAGAAAGGTAAAGGTAAGAGGGATTATTAGCATATGGTAGTTAACTTATAACAACTCTTTACTACGCTAGTATCCCTTTCCCTAAAGGGAAAATAAAGCCCACAAAATAAAATTTATTTTTGACAGCAGAAACTGCTACAATAATTTATTGAAGCAAATTGCAGGCAAATGGAAGAGTATTAAAAAAAAGGGAAGGAAAAAAGAATAGGAAGTTTCTAATTAGAAAATACCTCGTTGCTTTCTGGAGACTGGGTGGGGTGATATAGGGAACGAATTTCCCCATCTCAGAAAAACAAGTTTTTCCTAAGTAGTTTGCTTTTACCTAGGCGGCTACAATATCTGACAACTAACCACTGCAAAGGAAATTTAGGGAGACAAAAGATGAGTGTGGAAACAGATGCTAACTAGAAATAGTGCAAAATGGACTCATACGGCAGACAACTTTGCAGTAGACTTGTTTTCAAATCTGTTCAACATACCAGTCTACCGTGGGCAGGAAAGCACTCTAAATCCCTCCTATCCTAATTCCACTTTCTACCCCCACACTGGAGGGCTGGCAAATCTGCAACACACTACAGAAACAATGGTGCACTTGAGCCCCATCACTGTAGGTATTTCTGTCCCCATTCCCTGGCATTTCAACCACTGACACCAGTGGGTGTGAAGTAAGCCTCTTTCAGAAATGACATTTGTTACCCTTTTTGAAGGGAAAAAGAAATCAAAGGAAAAGAATGAATAAACTTTGTACTTTTAGTGTTTGTGAAAAATAAGCTGTTTCTTATTTTGTTCTCAGCAAAACTCCATTCTTTTCAATAGACATCACACATTTCAGACAATGAACAACAGGGCAAGCCTTCAAGTCCAGGTTCTGAGTGGATTCAAATGCTAAGAATTGCCCTGATGATTCTCTAGAAATGAACCAAAGTAAAGTTTTAAATCTTTGGGGGTGGGGTTATAATGTTGCTCATGTCTCTCTCATGGACAGAAATTCACTCCACGAAAAGTCCTATCCTGATGAGGTGGAGGTGCAATTCTCAGAATTTCAGATGCTATCATAAATATTACCTGTTGAACTAGCCTTTAAAGAGACAGGCAAGAAAAATTTTCTTTGACCTTTAATTTTACAATCTGTAGACTTGGTTCTTTCACTATTGGCAGAATCCTTTCTCACGCCAAGGAGTTGGAATGACCAAATAGTATGCACACCCCAACCCCACCCCCGCAAAAAACAAACAAACCCAAAACATAGCATGGGATCCAGAGATGGGAAAACTGAGAGGTTATGCATAAGAAAACAGTGTGGACAAAATAATAATTTAAAAAAAAAGACACCAACCCCCACCACCAAAAAGCCAGATTCACCAGAAAGTCTCTTTTCTCTCAAGACCCTGAACAATCCTTTGCATCCCCCTCAAACTCCTAGATCCCAATGCTCTAAAAACCTCAGAGCTCTTAATTACCTAGAGCCTAACATCTGTCCCTAAAAAGGTTCATTCCAAAGGAGCATAGGCTACTGTAGTGACACTGTGAATTCTGAGGACCAGCTTTCTTTAAAGGCCACTGGTGAGCTATGCTTTTAGAGGCTGGCTGTGCTTCTTCAACCCTATGTATTGACTTCAAAAGTACCTCTTATGCAAAGGACCCCATATCACAATCACCTAATTTTTCCCAGCCCCACAAAACATAGCAAGAAAGATCTAAGAAAAAAAGAAAATCAGATTTGCGTTAATAAATAAGGAATCTCAGTTCCACAACACAAAAACACGTTCAAAGTGCAAATTTCTGCCATTAACCTGGGACTTTTCTCACTGTCTCACCTGACAGAGCTCTGTTTCTCAGTCAGACTATGTAGAGGGGAGCCTGCTTTCAAGCAAGAGAGCACCACTGAGAGCCATATGGAGGTGTTGGGAAGGGGACTGAAGTGCTGGGGTCAAAGCAGAGGGAGATGGTCCCCATGTGTCCTTCCTTTGCAAAACCCAGAGGGAAATGGACAAAAAGAGGGTAAGAGATGTGTGCTGTTTTAACAGCTCACCTTGCTAAGGGGCCCTAAAGTGCCAAGTTAAGCTGCCAGCCTCTGGAGGTTAGAATTGTAAGATACTTTGAGGATACGTGTGCTACATTGGGTAGAAGCCAGAACCATAGGGCAGCAGTAAAGGAGAAGAAAGGTTTTAGAGGGCAATAACATACTATAAGAGTTAGAAGCTGATCCAAAGCACATTAGTTATAGGTTGGAAAGGGGATCTGTGGGATATATGCCTGGCTGGAAGTGAGGATGAGGATAACCCTCCCTTTAAGAATTTCTTCTTTTTTGTCCACCTAAATGCAGCATCAATTTTATAAAGGGGACAATAGAGGGATAACAGGAGGTGGGTGTGTTTATGTGCTGTGATCCACAATGGAACGAGCAGGCCCTTCAGTTATTTTACTAGATTTTAAATGCTTTAAATTTTTTTTGTACTTTTTTTATCCTTTAAATACAAAGTCTTCCCTCCCACTAAGGTCCAGTAGAGTCTGAATCTTCAATGAGAACCTCTGTGGTAGCACCGAGGATATCTGAGTTCATGACCAGCCCGTCAGCACCCCCACTGCTGCCACTTCCCACAAAGATTTTCCCATCGGCCATGAGGCTCACCCGTTCTGTCCCACTGCAGTATGACTTTGACATCCCCTCAGCTTCTAGCAGTAGGCACTCTCCAGAGGTTGAGTTTCCCAAGGGCTCAGGAAGAAGAGGAAGACCCTGACCATCGGCCGATTGTGTGAGAGTCTCTGGGTTAGTGCCCAAGATATCCGTGCTGGTGATGAGGGCGCCTGCATTGGCAGCCAGGGCTTCGGCGATCAGCACCTCCGGGTGGCTTTTCGCTTTGTGTGCCACTACGCTGTCCTTCTTCTCAAATTTTTTGCCACAGATATTGCAAGAGAATTGGTAGAAGGAATCTGCATCATGCTTCTTCATGTGCCAGTTAAGGGATGCCTTTTGCCGACAAGTAAATCCACAGATCTCACACCTAAGTATAGGAAAAGAAATAGCTGATCAAATGGAAAAATAGCTAAAAGGTGGTGAGAATTTGGAGTCATAAACAGATTTGTAAGTAATAATTAGTACTACCTATTTCTTGTGAAGGAGTGAGTGAAGCTATCTGGAAGAGAAACTAAACAGATTTCTCCTCCAGCTAACTGCTTGATAACAAAGGAAAGAATACCTAGAATCTCCCCCAATCAGTATCAAATTCTGTTTAGGTAAAAACCAAAGTGGTAGCCCCTGACATGTCTGAAAAGTGCTACCCCGCCTTGTAAGGCACAGGCTCATCAATAGTGATTATACACTCACTGTAACGGCTTCTCGCCAGTGTGGATCATGCGGTGCACTGCCAGATTATGTGAACTCTTGAAGGCCCGAGCACAATATTCACAGATATAATCCCTTTGATCTAAGAAGAAAAGAAAAAAAACGCAATGGTTCCATTTAACATGCCATCAAGTCATTTTCCAAGATTGCAACCAGTAACATAAATGGCTAGGCAAATAAATTTAGAGGAAAAGCAACAGCTTTTTCAATTTTTTGAAATACCATGGACAAAGTTCATAAAAGAACTTCACTGCTGTAAAAATTTAGACAGATGAGAGCTACAATTCTAATCTAGATTTTACCACTAATTCAAATTTATGGTAAATAGTTTATGATGTAAACAACTACATTTCCCCCACATTCTCTTCAGAGAGAGAAAAGCAAAAAGCTTACATAAAAGAATATTCCCTTTCTTAGGGGAAGAAAAGAATCCACATCGAAAACTAGGAATTATACCTTCTGTCACAGGCTTAAAAAATGTTGCCTGAGTTCATTACTGTCACTTGGAGATGAGCGATCTCGAACAGAGTGGCACACACGACGAGTATGTGATAAGACCCTCTGCCTCCGTGAGCTGAACTTGACAGCCACTGACGGGTAAGATCAGGAGCACGCTTTACCAACCTAAGACAGGCCATGGTGACATTAGAAGGCCATTGACCGATGACGGGTAAGGACTGAGTGTGCGTCCTGACAACCTAAGACAGGCGGAGTTCCCGGGAGGATATTACTTGAAAAAATAAAAAAGGGGGACCTGTCAGGAGCCCTCCAGCTCAGACATGCTTGACCTGGCTACAGGCCAAATATGCCTCAACTCTGTTGCAGTTTGTTGCCTGGGGTTTGTAGTTTGTCCCCTTTGTAACTGTAAACAGCCCTGGCCTCTGAAGCCAGACTTGAAGCTGTGCTGCCATTCACTTGTTAATTTTGAAGCTCACGATATGCTAATTGCCTAAACTTGTTTGCCCTATAAAACTGGCTTACTTCTCACAAATCAAAAAAAAAGAACCCCACCCCATCCCAGAAAAGATGTAACTACTGACACAACGTGTGTATGTGTGTATGTATGTATGTATGTATGTATACATTATGATGAGTGCTGTATGAGTCCCCAATAAAATGAATTAAAAAAAATAAATTAATTTAAAAAAAAAATGTTGCCTGATGAACCTACATCAGAGGTTCCCAGGTTCCCAAACTTACATGGTCACTGTCCTCTTAAAAAAAAAAAAAAAAAATCTTGGCCTGAGCCCCCCGGTGGCGTAGTGGCTGTGCGCGGGACTGCGGCCCACTGGGATGGAGGTTCGATTTCAGCTCCACGGAGCAAAGGCTGGGTCTCCTACTCCCACCACCTGAGGGCAGTGATGTAAAAAAAAAAAAGAAAAGAAAAGAAAAAAAAAATCTCCCATGACCTCCCTAGCAATGAAAACCCTTTTTTTTTTATGTGTGTGTGTTTTGGGGGCATCACTGCCCTCTGGTGGTGGGAGTAGGAGGCACACCCTTGCTGCTGGATTTGAACCTCCAACCCAGTGGGCCACAGTCCCGAGCACAACGGCAAGACCACCTGGGCTCAGCCCCAATGAAAACCTTTTGTACTCCAGGTCAGAATCCAGGATAAAGTGTGGGTATCTGATCTTACAATGCCCTTAGATCATTCCACACACCACGGGGGGGGGGGGGGGGGGGGGGGGGGGGGGGGGGGGGGGCGGGCAGGCGGTGGCGCCTACTTTGGGAAACTATGACAAAACTTGAGAGTGAATCCAGTAATCACCCTTGCGCATCGATGGTTAAGCAATTTTTGAAAAGGGTGCCAAGCCCCAGCTACTAAGGCAAAGAGTTTGCTCAGGAATAATAAAATTTGGTCCATACCTAATATCACCTACAAAAATTAACTCTAAAATGAAAAAAACCTATTAAATCTAAGAGTAAACATGAATAATTTGTCAATGGCCTTGGATCTGACGCCTTAAATCAGAGCAACAAAAGACGTGGGTTTCATCAAAAATATAAACTTCAAGAAAAGTGAAAAGACAGCAAAAATAAGTATTTAAAAATAACATTTCTGAAAAGGGAATTATATTTTAAAAATAAAAAAGCCTTAACCTCAATCAATTAAATAAAAAATGGACAAAGAAACAAAACAGAAATTTCTCTAAAAACATACAAATGGTTGAAGGCAAGAAATGACACACAACATCATTATTTGTCAGAGGAAATGCACAGGGGCCATTTCCACCGATCTGTGATGCGCTGAGCCGGAATGGACACAACAGCTGTAAGAACGTGGGCTTTTGTTTGTGATGAACGTGCTACCTCATGTGGTTTTGATTTGCCTGTGTACACACATATAAATGCACAGAGATCAAATGTCCATCAAAGGACAAATGAATAAATAAAATGTAGATCGTACAAACGATGGAAATTAATTCAACCCCAAAAGAGAAACTTGAATACTCTTCAGTAGTCAAGTCCAAAAGATCACACAGCATTATAACTCTATTCACATGAAAGGTCAGAATAGGAAAATTTATAGACAGAAAGTAGATAGGTGATCTTGATGTGATTAAAATTTTATAAAATGGTCTGTAAAGATACTGCAATTATTTGTGAAATAAGGAAACAAAATTGCATACCTTTAAATGGATGTATGGTATGCAAATTCAGCTCAATAATGTTACAGAACTAACCAAGATTGGGTCTGCTTAGCAGGACCGCCCCCCAGCCTAACAAACCTTCACAAAGTGTAAGCCAAAGAGTATTGCTCATATATGCAAACATTGTGTTTATACACAGTCCATGAGTGTGAGCTAAATATAGCTCAAAGCCACCCTCTTGGGCTAAATAGGCCTAAAAGCCCCATAGTTTCCAAGGCTCTAACACTTTATGAAAGCAGATTGCCACATTTCTACACTAATGCCTCTGGTAGGTTTTAACTGCTAGTCTTTCACTTAGCAACCAAGGGTTTAACCACTATTTGCCCAAGAGGCATCTTCTGTTGCTCACAATACCACCAAATTCTGAACTCACAAGAGTGGCAAAGAAGCACTGCACTTATTTTCTTTTTTTAATTCTTGGTTGAGAAGTCACTGAACAAATGGTTCTCTATATACAAGGGCTCTCTCTTCCCACACGCCAAAAATTGGAATGTTTCTCTAAAGTTATTAACTTCTTTTACAAAACAATCTTAGCACCTTCAAAGTACTGTCCATTACATGTAGTACATTTGTTAAATCTACAATTCCAGTCGTGGAAACATTTTCAAACTCATCTGTTTGGATGGCTTCCCTATATTTTTCTTCACCTCTTCTGATGTCATGAAATCACTGTCCTCTCATGTCCCTCTGCATCCGCAGAAACAAAAAGAAGTTGCATGGAGCAAGGTCAAGCAAGTAAGGTGCCTGGAGCAAGAAAGGCATGCTGATTGCCAAAAAGTGGAGCATTCATCAGATGATTGCATGAGCAGGTGCAATGCTGTCATGGTGGCAAAACCAGATCCCTGCATGCCACCAATCAGGCCTTTTTTGTTGCACATGGTTACACAATCTTTTCAGAACCTCTAAAGAGAGAGTTTGATCAACAGTCTGACCTTGTGCGATGGATGCCAAATGCACTATCCCCCACATCAAAAAAACCCAAATGAGCATCATCTTGATCTCTGATTTCAGTTGACCTTTTTTGGGGTGAAGTAACAAGGGCATCTTTCACTGGTTTGACCAATGTTTGCTTTGGAGGTTGTAAGAATGACAAAATGCCTCATAACCAGCAATGAACTTGGAAAAAGGTCTGGGTTGCTTTAGAGCTGTTCGGTGTGGCATGTTTCCAGTCAGTGAGTGATCTTTTTCCTGGTCAGTGAGAACCAGAGGCACGAATTTTGTAGCAACTCTTCTCATTCCCAAATCTTCCAAATTAAAATTCACTAGTCCAGATAACTTCCCCATTCCTTCAATGGTCTGCCATTAATTTTTGAGCACAACTACACAAATTTTGTTGACATTTTTTATCTGTTCAGGAAGTTGACAGACATCCAGAACAAGGTTTGTCAACAATCATCATTTCACATTTTTTGAAATGAGAAAACCACTTGTATACTTGAATTTTTTCCCTAGTGCTGTCCTTGTAAGCTGTGTTCAACATCACCAAGTTTCTGAGACATCTTTCCAGAGCACGAAAAAAATTTTCACAGCTGAAAGTTATTCTCTTAAATTGGCCATCATACACACAAAAAATTAAGTTCAAGCAAAACTGATTTTATGAAAATATTCATTGAGACCCTTCCCAGGGGATGCCACTGGGTTCACTAACTCAGAGAAGCTGCTCCATGCTAGCCTAGTGAGAAAAATGCATACTAGCAAAGTTCTGTCCAGCAGCTTTTCCCCCTTTTTGTTGTTATTGTTAGTTTTGGAGTGGGAGCAGAGTGGGGTTTTACCCCTATGTTACACAGTTCACAAAGACAATGTTCTATACATCCTTAACTTTTGGTGGCCACCTAAGATAAAAATATTGGTCTCTTCCCGTCTGGGGAAAGCAAACACAAGCCAACAATCCACTGTCAGTCACTATCACCCTGAAACCAAAATAACTAGATGGTGTCAGGGTACTGCTACTAACTCCTCTGAATTAGGAGGTCCTGGAGACAGTGGGAGAAAAATGTAGACCGAAACTCAAAATTATGAAAAAGACCAGGCTTCTGGATAGGATCAAGACTGGAGAAACCCTTAAGACAATCCCTGTGGCTCAGTTTTCAGCGAAAACATACATGGGTCTGTAATAATTAATCCGAAGAACTGCATGTACCCAACAATAAAACTCAGAGAAGAGGAGCAGAGATGGTAGGAGGAAACTAAGGGAAGAAGCACAGGTGGTGGTACATTGAGGAAACTGGAACAAATGAGCTGAAACTAATATGAATTGTTGAATATAAAAGTGATACTCTGCTATGTAAACCTTCAATCAATTAGCAATTTCAAAAGTTCTTAAGGTCATCAATTAAGAGATTCAAAAGCCCGACTGTCCTATCTTTCTCCACTTCTTAACTGTACTCTTTGAAGATTTAGTGTAATAAAACCTGATTCAATAGCAATGTGCACACACACCTACAATAGTTTTTAAAACATCACCTGTATGATGTTTTGCATGTCGCAGAAGTTGCTTCTGGAGCCTGAAGAGTCGTCCACAGGAGGGATGGGGACATACATACTTTTTCTTTAGCAAATGTTGATATTTAATATGGTGCTAAAACAGTAATAGAAAGGGTTAACAAAAAGAACTAGGCTTTTTGAAAACTTTTTTTTTTATTTGCTAACTCAAAAGCACATAAAGGAAACCAATTACATTTTCTAAGTTTAGGAAGGCAGTATGTTTTGACTGAGAACACAGGCGCTACTGAAATATATGCACCTAGGTTCCAATCTGTAGGTTGGTTTTACCTTGATGGCATAGGGGTCACTAGCAGCACAATCTCAGAAACTGTTACTATGAAGCGCGGAGCCATCCCACCTCTCCCCTATGTAACAAGCAAAACACTGCCTGCCTGGTGCCATACTCACAATCCTCGACTTCACTAGTACAGCCACTATGTCAATCCATCTCGGAGATTGTTTTTTTCTTGCTGATCCTCCTCCTACTTTATCATATATGATGTACTCCTTAACAACACAGCTTCAAATAATCCTCACCATCCTCACTTCTAAGAAGCAATCTGGCTATATTTCTTACAAGACAAATCTGTTTTTTCTGCAAGTCCACTGCACTTTCACTGTTTTTTACTCGTAAGTCAACTGCTTCCATTTCCCTCTGGTTCACCATATAATCCAGCTTTCACAAGCCTATGATGCCACCCCAAATGCCTTAGTGTTTGGAGAGGGCACACCCTAAGTCCTCAAAGTGATATCTTTGCTCCTACCACTTTATTTTTTTTTGGGGGGGGGGTTGGTGGTGGCGGGCACAACTGCTCTCTGGTGGGAGTAGGAGGCCCAGCCTTGCTCCTGGAGAGCTGCTGCTGGATTTGAACTGCCAAGCCAGTGGGCCCCAGTCCCGCACTCAACCACTATGCCACCAGAGCTCAGCCCGCTCCTACCACCTTAAAGTGGTCTCGTGATTGATGCAAGAAGTTATTTCATTTGACTGCTGCTTCAATGAGCAGTGACTATGAACCCGAGTAAATTGAAATCCCCAATAGCTTTTGCTATTTTCTTCATTTATCATGAAATTGTCTATTGTTCAAGTTGTGAGGAATTTTGTTTCCTTTACACTGAGGTGCAGAAAGGTTTTCAAAATGTAGTCTTAGAAACCCGCAGGGGCAATTCTACCTTGTCCTACCAATGTTGGTGTGAGCTGGAATCCACTCCATTGCAATGAGTTTGGAGTTACAGAGTTGTAATCCAAACGGCAGACTGTAGTCTTAGATCAACAGTAAGCGCTTTAAGCCCTGGTTTCAGCAAGCCAGGGTGTGTCATCTGCGTATCACTAGATGCTAGTGAGGCTTGCTGACTCCACAGGAGTTGTGGTGGCACACACACTGGGCTGTGGCCCACAAGGTCAGCGGTTCCAAAGACCACTCAGAGAGACAGATGACGCTTTCAATTCTCCCGTCCCAGAGATTCCCAGGGGCAGTTCTACTCTGTACTACAGAGGTGCTCTGAGGCTCCACCAACTTGGTGGCAGTGACTTTCGGTTTGGTTTTGCTTTCACTCCTTACTCCAATCATACAGCCCTATCCTTCTTCATGCACTCCAGCTTCTGTAACTCTCTGCACAGTATAAAGATTGAATAGTGCTGGTGAGAGCACATCATGTGAACTATTTTTCGATCACTCCGTATCTCTCCTCGCTCTGTTGCAGGGGCTGCCTCTCGGTCTAGGTACAGGTTCTGCATCATCAGAACTTGGGTGTTTCGAAATTCCAATTCTTTGCAATGTTATGTTAAAATACATGTACTTAAATACTTTTAATGTCTAGCTCTAATCTGTAAAACAAACAAGAACTGTCTCATTACAGTAATAAAGAGACCACATGTTGTACATCTAGCTGACACCAAATAAAAAGGTAGTGATTTATCATGAACAGAATTAGAATAGCTAGCACGATCCTAAGTTATAAGATAATCAAAACTGAAAAGTAATATCGAGCCTGTCTCATGCTGTTTTTGCAGCCAACCTAACCACAATTATTTCCTAAGCTTTGTTGTTAGGTGCCAAGGTGTTGGTTCCGACTCACAACCACCCCACGTATGAGAGAAGGATGCACGACTGTATGGTTGAGCGCAGGGTTGCAGCCACTGTGTCAACCCATTGTGTTGAAGGCCCTTGTTTCGTTGTCCCTCTACTTTACCAAGCATAATATATCCTGTTCTAGAAAATGGTCTCTCCTGACATGTCCAAAATCTGGGGCAAGGTTTTGCCATCCTTGCTCCAAGAGCTTTCTCCTGTTACTTCTTCCAAGGTAGATTAGTTTGGTGTTTTGGTAGTCCATGGGTCTTTCTCAGCTTTCTTCATTGTTGTTTCACATTCATTGCTTTTGCTGGGCCTAGGTATGCACTGCCTATACTCACTTTTGCTTTAAGTCTATCCAAGAAGGAAATAAGACAGTATTCCTTTATCTGAATGGGAAGTTCTATTGCACTCAGGTTCACTACAAGTCAGAACTGACTTGATGTCACCTAATAACAATAAACAAAATACTTAAATTACTGATTTGAGCTTATTTTTCTCCCGTAGTGCATATTAACAAGATCTATCAGAGGCCTGGTGCTCTGTTTGCAGCAGTTCTCAACCTATCAGTCACAACCCCTTCGTGGGTCGAACGACCCTTTCACAGGGGTCATCTGATTCTTAAAGGTAGCAAAATTACAGTGAAGTAGCAACAAAAATAATTTTACAGTTGGGAGTCACAACATGAGTAAAGGGTGGCAGCCTTAGGATGGTTAAGAACCACTAGGTTAGAGTAACATATCCCACTGGAAGGAAATACATCTCCCTGATTTATTTCCAAGAGAAGCAATCTATTTGGGCCTTAGCTTCTTAGTCACTTTTCTCATGTGGTTGAAAATAATTTTACCCTGAAATTTTCTTTACATTATGTTCTATGTTTTCACACATATGTAAAAACAGAAAGGTCTACACAAAACTACACCAAGTTTATAGTATGGCAAAGTATGAGAACTAGAAATGAAAGATACCTGAAAGGCTTCTAACACACAAATGCCACTCACCTGCAGATAGCGAGGGTGAGCAAGGACAGTCCCACATCCTTCCATCTCACAACGGACATACTGGATTGGAGGCTTTTTTCTGTACATAAGTGGAAGTGAAAAGTTACCAATTAAAAGAGGCCACTAACCAAGAATGGCCTTCATTCCAACCGAACCTAAGAGAACAGCTATTCACGCTGAAAAAATTTAACTCTTTGCTAGTTTATAGCCTATAGATTACTAGAATTAAAAATTACCAGGTGTGTGAGAGAACCAAAAGGAACTAAAAACCACACCTACCACTGTCAAATCAATTCCAACTCAGCCATCTCTGGGACAAATGAGAACCACCTCACATGGCTTTCAAATCTATCAATCTTTGCAGAAGGAGTGGCGCCTTTCTCCCATGGAATAGGTGGTGAGTTCAGACAACTGAGCTACTGGTTAGCCGTCAAGTGCCTGACCACTACAATAGTGAAACAAGGACTAAGATTGTTGGGAGCTTCTATCCTAAAATGGGTAAGAGATACAGCAACCTTGAATCAGGACATTAATTAAGTTGTTTTTGTGAAAATTGTGAATAGCCATCCCTCACAGAATCAGGACCTAAATAAAGCACACAAAAAAACTATACGCTTACTCACCTCCGTTTGGGTAACCGGGGACTTTTGTCATCTTTTCGCCTTCTTCCTCTCCTATAATTAAAAAACAGATGAAACTGTCCATACAAACATTCTAAACTGAAGCTTATATAGTGAGGGATGGCTAAAGAGATGCAGTCAATATCTAGGAACAGATGGGATCTACAAAGATAATCCAAAACACATAAAGCTCAAGAAACATTTGGCAAAACAAGCAAATATTTCACTCTAAAGCAGCTCCAACTCCAGATTACCCTGCGTCATAAATTAACAAATATAATCTACACAATACCATAGCAGATTTGGAAATGGTTCATTTGTCCGCACCCTCTAAGAAAAAGTGTCAGTCGTTTGGGCAATCCCCTGGGGCGGTTCTATTCGGTCTTACAGTCGCTGTGAGCTATGCTACCCACTTAACAGCTCACAAACATTGCTTAGAACTAGAATGATACTTCTCGTGCTGTTAAGTAATAGCTGCTTGAAGCCATGGTTTTTACACTTAAGTACAAAAATAAAGTATATTACCACGTCACCCTACATTTTCACTGTCTTTTCCCTGAAATGACTTCAAAATACGCTTCTTTCAAAAAAAAAAAAAAAGGTAACTTCCTACTTACTTCCTAGGAGGCTCCTCATCCTCTCTGATTTCATTCTCCTCTTCTTTCACCTCTACTTCAACTTCCACTTTAATTTCCTTCTTCTCTTTCTCTTCTTTCACCTTCCCTGATCTTCTCCGAGGCTTTGGGGTTTCCCTGGAAATACAAATATATTTTAACTTTGCTATCAAACAAAGTTCTTCTCATGGAAAGGTATGGTAATGGGGTAAAGCTTAGGGATAGGAGTATCTCTATCATTTATTCTCAGCACACGAAATGTTATCAAATGCTAATTATTCCTCACATACTTTGAGTAATGATATATAATAATGTCAGTGTGATAATCTTAGGCGAAATATGCCTGAGAAATGAAACAAAACAAAAACTATGTCTTCAAACACTCCATGATGTCTTGTTAAAAAAAGCAAGGCATTCTGTATGTGGGAGAGAGAACTGTCATGAGGAGGTAATAATGAATCATATCTATAAAACAAATCCGTAATTACTCATTTAAAATACATCCATATCCATTAGTGACACAACAAGATGAAACAAAGGCAGGTTTTCCAGTGTATTTCTCATGGACCTGAGACAGCACATGTCAAACCTGCCTTTCTAAGTGGGGTTTGTAGGTCTCATCTCTTGGGTCATCTTTGAATGGTATTTCTTCTTCACTGATCAACATTTCCTCTTCTTCCTCTTCTTCCTCCTCACTACTAAAAGAAGTGAAGAGAAACAAAATTTTAGTCGTGATGATCCTATCTGACAGGATTTTATTTGGTAACTTACTTGCAGTGTGGTAGCCAAAGATCCACAGTATGGAGTCATTTACAAGTTCTTCCTCTCTGATCTACATGGACTTCAATCTAGCTTTTGTCTAAAAAAATGATTGGAACTGAAAATATGGATTCTCCATATACTGTCACTTCATCAAAGGTAGGACAACGGATACATAATGGCATTAGTTAAATAGAATAGTACTATTATACTGCTGTAGCAAAAAAGAACTATCAGCAGACAAAAATTACATTACTTTTCGTGGAAGATACTGATAAAATTTCTAAAAGAATGTCCCCCAAACCCATACATTTCACGCTAATGCCTACCCAGGAAAAAGCCAGGGCATAAAGGATACCTATGACAGGTTTCCGAACAATGTACTTAAGGTTACACGATGAAGCTCTACTCAAAGACAGGCTTAAATCTTAACTGGATACTGTAACAAAATTATCCCAAATCCAGTTAATCTTTAACAGCTCAAGAAAATACACAGGACACAAATTTTTCAATCATTCAATGCACACAATGTTCTCAGAGGTTTAAATATGAATGGTGAAAAGTTTCTCACCTAATGCCACCAGGAGAGTGAGTCTCTTCTGCAACATCTGTGACAAAATAAACCAAATATAAAATTCTGAAGTTAAAAAAAAATTTTTTTTGAAGTTCCAATCTATAGAAATATTTTGTTTGCAGCCCAAAGACTGAAAACAAATTACTACCTACGGTAATTGATACAAGTGAAGCTATCTACAAACTGTCAAAGCAAATCAACATCTGGTCCCATAACACCCCACTCTTATACCACAACCCCAAGTACCAGAAGAATGAAGTTGTTTTGACAAAAATTCAAATTGATATTGAAAATCAATCAATTTTATTTGTACTGTACCATAATCGAGCTGGTCTGTGTTTGGTTCTGACTTGCAGATGAGCTGCAAAGAACCCGTCTTGGACCTGGAGCTCCGGGTATTCTCTGTGTCACGATGGCGAGAGACAGCCGTCCTGCTACTTCGCCAGCCCCGGCCAGGCCGAGTTGCAGCAAGGGAGACTTCCTGAGGGAGGGCAGAATCGTCTTCCTCTTTCTCTTCCTTGGGATCTAGATGAAAACATACCACGCTCTGCTGAGTTCACAGTTAACCAGTAACTACTGTAAAACTCTGGTGGAGCTATCAGCTAAGCAACAGACTACTAACCACAAGATTCAAATTCACTAGCACCTCAGCCATAGTTGAGACTATCTGCTCCCATAAAGATTTATGGCCTTGAAAGCCCTATGTAGGGTCATTATGAGTCAGAATCAACTCGATGGCAGGGCTGTTTGTTTTTTAATATACCTACGACTAAAGTGTACTACACATGTATACTACGTAATATATTACAACGGTCAATACAAATGTGATAACTAAAATTTGCTTCAGCTTCTTTTAAGAAAAACAAAAACTGATTTTCTACCAAAAACCAGATAGAGAAATTATATAAAATGTTATACTTAAAACTATCACTTAAAAAATACTGCATGTTATTTTTTATATGATTCAATTAAATAAAAATGCATTCCTAAAAGATTGTGAAGTGTATCTTACAATTCAATTCAGGGATTCTCAATTTCTAATATTAAAAACAAAAATGGCAACCAAATCCTAAGGCATGTTATATTTCAGTCGTATATGAGGTTAGCTAGGTTATCCAAGATCTCACAAGGAACAATTTAGGAACAATAACCAGTTTAGTTTTATATACTGGTTTTCATTGTTTAGCCCTATTTAAGTTAGAATTAAAAATATTTGAAAATGAAACGCTTCCCTATGCTACTTCCAGAGTGCAAAGAAAGATGGAGGTTTTTTCTACTCCCCCGAACAGCTAGTCTTGGAAAATCACTCATAATTCTAGTCCTATCCTACTGTGTCGCTATGAGTCAGTATTGACTCGACAGCTGAGTTTTTCTCATTGTAAGACTAGCACAAACTGAGTAAGCCATAAGATCAACGCACTACTGAAACTAATTTCTCCATGGTGAAACCATCATAAGCCACGTCTAATAGCCCCAAAAGAAAAGCAGTTCAGTACAAGGCAAAACATGCAAGAAGGCAAACAAACCAAAAGTTCAATGCCTACTAACACGAGGGACTCAAATGCAAAAAGCAGTGTGCTATCTATCATCCTCCACTTGAAAACAATCTAAACATTGACACCACTGCAGTGGGAAGACAGTGGGACAACAGGCACTCATATACTGCTGTGGCATGTGGATACCCCACAAACTCTATGGAGGACAATTTGCCAGGATCTTATCAAAATTACAAATGCACATAACTTTTAAAGTTTTGCTCCTAAGAATCTACCCTGTAAAATACTGGCCCATTTATAAGGGGGCTCCAGAAAGTTAACAGAAAAAACCCCATTATCTTAATTCCGTTTTCCACAAATTTTACATCCCCTACTCACTACTTTTTAAGTAGTTACTACATTTTGCAGAGTAAAAGGTTATAAACCAAAGGATCTAGGGGACTGGTTATGTGAACTATGACCCTTAAGATCCTTGACGACTAATTATACAATTTGTTTATTCACATCTGCTCATCTACCTTTAAGATCTTGAATGAGTCCTCTTCTTTGGCCTACCCATTATTTTAAGGGTACAAATCATAGGCGTGTACTCAGAGTTGATGGTTTGTAAAGTGTGTACACTTGTAAAGTGTGTACACATAAGTGGTCTGTAAAACCTTAGCATTTACTAAGTATATGTGCTTATGTGCCATCAAGTACATTCCAATTCACAGTGTCACCAAATAGAAATACCCCACAGGATTTCCAGGGCTGTAAGGTCTGGGACATAGTGGATTTTGAGTTGGGCTGTGAACAAGGTGAGCCATTCAAAACCACTAGTCCCTCTATAGGAGAAAGATGAGAGAAGTTTTCTGTTCCGAGAGTTACATTCTCAGAAAACCAAAGGGGCAGAAGAGAAAACAGTCCCAGCAGTTTGGCTAAAGAAAGTCATCAGGTAAGTCACTGCATGAACAATACCAATATAACTATTTCTCCCATTGATAATAACTAGTGAAGAATAGGAAATATTTTACCATAGCTCTCTCAGCTGGTCTGAGAATCTTACTAGAATACAACTCAGCTCAAATTCCATTTCTTCTGTTAAGTGTCCTTAGTCTTTCAGGTTGAATCAGCAGCTTTCTATTTCTACAATCCCTTTCATCAACTTCTATTATATCACTTACTGTGATGCACTGCAATTATCTAGTACCATCTTAGTCTCTCCAATTAAATGGTGAGCCCCCTGAAACCAATGGTCATGGATCTGTTTATCCCTAACATGAGGGCAACTCCACCCCCAATGGAATTTTCCCCAAACATTATGAATTAAAATTTCTTTACCAAACCTCATCACCTTCAAAGTACTCTCAATTACACTGCAAACAGATGCAGAGTTTACTCGTGTTTATGGTTTAATGCAAAAAACAAACAAACAAACAAAAAAACACCCTAACAGCCGAAAAAATACCCGGACACGGTGGGGGGCAGTTGAGTGGGGGGAAAAAAAAACAAAACCCAAACATCTGGTTAAGTTGGTAAAAAAAATCCAGTCTTTAATGTGTTAATACATTTAGCAAATATGTGACTTCTTTCTTGGAAACCTTTCTCAAACTCATGTTTAGGAGGCTGACCACAGGTTTTTGCTTATCTCTTCTATTCCGTCAAATCCCTGTCCTTTCATTCATACAAAGTTGCACAGAGCAAGGTCAGAATAAGGTGCGTGGGGCAAGAGAGGCATGCAGCTTTTTGCCAAACTGGTACACTGAAATGCAAGAGCAAAACCGGTCCCATCTGGCACAATCAGGCCTTCTTTGTGGCACACTGTTAGGCAATCTTTTCAAAACCTCTAAATAGGAAGCTTGATTTTACAGTCTGACCTAGTGGAATAAACTCCAAAGGTACAAGCCGACCTTTTAATCCAGTTAGGAAGTTGACGCACTACAAGATCAAGGTTTGTCAATCAACTTATCATCTTTTTTGAAATGAGAAAGTGACTCATATACTTAACTTTTTCCCATAGTGTTGCCCTTGTACGTTGTGCTCTATAGCACAACAGTTTGAGACATTTTCCCCAAAAGGAAACAAACTTTTACTACTGCACGCTATTCTCTTAAATTGGCCTTCACAAGTAATGGCGTTCAAGTGAAACTGCTTTTAATAAAAAATTCACCGTGATCAGCGAGAACCTTCCCAGGTGACGCGACTGGGTACATTAACCAGAGAAGGTGACCGGGTACTTTAACTTAGAGAAGATGATGATGCTTCTCTAGCAAGAAAAATATGTACTACAAACGCTTCACCCAGAGGAGGGGACTTTTCTTTGTCGTTGTTTTTTTGGGGGGAGGAGGGTACCCTCTCATTTAGCACAACTTGTAATCAATATATTCTTGAATAAATGTATGGATATGGTGCAATCATTTTTTAAAAATTAAATCATCCTTATATTATCTTGTCATTTTTAAATCAACGCAATTGTGAGTGCATGAGTTAATACTTAATTGCTCTCTCTTGAAGTCTTCTCTGTTTATTACCTGTGTTCTTATTGTCTTTCTAACTATTTCAGAGACAGTACAAGTCAGTGAAGTATGTGCAGAAAGGAAAGAAAGAGAAAAAAGAGAATTTACCTTTGGGCATGATTCAGAATCGACGTGATCAAAGTGAGTTGCTGTTTTTTTTTTTTTTTAATTTGGACATATATTCAAGATGTCTTTGAGTCAAAACTCAATAGGAATGACACTGAGGTTAGAAGTTCTTGGCTTACATTTACGGGAGCTTCAAAAAGTTCATGGAAAAATCCACTTTCAATTCCATTTTCTTTCCTGCGAGTTTTTTGACACCCTTTTTTGTATAACTGCGAATTATTACCACATAAATTGTGATTCTTGACTAGGTATATCTTGGTACACAGAAAAGTTATTTTCAGTATTTATGAAACGCTTTCTTCAGCTAGCCCCAGCATCTAGTTCCTTGATTTCTCTCTTCCAGGAGCAAATCCTATTCCCTTCAAATTAATATTGATTTATAGTGGCCCCTGCTGCCAGGGTGTCCACACCCTCATGCCCCTCGGTTATAATCTTCACAGCAGCACATTCTGTGGTGTCATGAGATGGGTTCAAACTGCCAACTTTGGTTAGCTGTTGACTTCACAGGACTTCTGCCATTTAGGGATGCAATGTCTCTCTGAACACCCATGGGCATCTTTACAGAAGATTCCTGATGCCTCTTCAAGCCTAAAGTTGAAGCCCCACATTTCCTTCTTTGATCGCTAGCTCTCCTCCATATCAACAGCTAAAGACTGAACAAATCTTATACTATACAGTGCTCAATTCAATAATCACAGTTCTTGACAAGCAAGGAAATAAGTTTGGTCAGGAGGATGTCAATACTAAGCACCAGACCTTTTACACTTGAGAAAAATGCAGCAGCCTGCTCTTGGAAAGATTACCGCTTTGGAAACACTTCCAGGAGGTTCGGCTCTATCCGACAAGGTCGCTTGACGTCGTAGGGAATGACTAGTGGGTAAAGTCTTATCCTTGCTGACATGTAAGCAAACAGGTTCACACTTGGTTTTAAAAACAGGTAGTTGTGCTGGCTTGGAGTTGTACAGAATGGAAACAGGACTTCCGTGTCTTTAGGTAGCTCCTCCCAATAAGCAGCAGAATCTATGTCGCTAACTCTTAAGTGAAGGAGCCCTGGAGTCACCATTGATTAAGCTAATGGCAAAGTGAGCTGTTTAAATCCATCAGAGGCTCTACAGAGAAAAAGCTAAGGCTGTCAGCCACTGCAAAGATTCAGTCTCAGAAACTCCAGGCAGTTGCTCTCTGCCTGATGGCAAAGCTGTTTGTTTCTAACCCGTAAATACTCTGTGACTTGAACAAATAGAAAGTTGCAAATCTGACACGGTCAATGGTTTGTTGTTTCTGACCTTAAGTCTTTTGGAATGTTGCTCTGAGGCAAGAAATACAGTGGCCATGACTGAAAGACCAAAGGAGAATTGGCAAACAAATAACATCAATCCCTTTTAAGTTTCTGGATGGTTATAAAGCAATAAAAAATACAAGAGGGAGGGTCTTTGCAAAGAAAGCAATAATTAAAGGACCTGTCAAAGTGGCAAAACTACAGACAAAATCTGTAAATAAGAAGCTAGTGAGTGTAAAGAAGTGGGGGGACAGCATTGGAGATACAGTGCTGTTCAATTTGTATCAACGAAGCAGGCTAAATGTAACGAGACACGCAGGCAGAAAACAGTACCACTGCCACCTCTTAGCCAACTGATTGTACTGACTCTAAAGGGGTCTTGCCTAGGTACAATCAGATCAATTTGGTTAATTTTAATTCAGAGAAGCTTGGAAACTCTACAAGGCTAAGGGGTCATTAAAAGAGGCCCTATTCCATTTTTCAAGAGTTCTTGTTAAGTCAGGATCACTCTAATGCAAATTCAAGTCTCACAGGGATTTCAGATTCTTATTGGCTGAATAGGGGCTTCCACACCCAGGACCTTTGGCTTCCTCTACTTTGCTTGTCTACTACGACAACACTCTGACAAGGAAAGATGCCGCAACATAAAATAACTATTACAGGGCCAGACCCTGAGTTATGCGCATCCATATATATACAACCCCAGTAAAGTCAATCATTTAAAAAACTCAAGGTACTTCCAACAGTTCATAATAGCAAACCTATTATGACTGTACTATTTGTGACACACATCAAATACATTACTATTATTACTATATTAAATGTTGAAATATATCTGTGTTTTTGTAAGGTACATTATACACTATTACATTAATATTAGCTACAAGCAATGCCTAACGATCCCAATTTAATACAAAATGGAAATACAGATTGAGAAAAATATTATTCATTTGTAGTCTAGGGACTCTTGTCCTTGTATGTGAGAGAATTATAGCTTTGCCCTCCCCCCCCAACCCCGCTTCAGAAGAATGCACTTCAGAGGACAACCCCGGGGAGGGGTGTGTTGGATTAGAGCACACCGGAGAAATGCAAAGGGATGGAAGGGATATCCTGATCCACCAAGCTGAGGATATTCCTGTTTGGGAAACTGAGTCCCTCACTGAATCACCACGCCAGGGGACAGCAATGGAGACACAGTGCAAGAATAATCCACGGTCCGGCGCCATCACACTGGGGTCATGCAGCAGAGCAGCATGGGGAAGCAGACTGATGAAACCTCCAGGGAATACCAAAAACAGACTTGGGAGACAGAATGTGACACCCCATCAGACTTAACTGGAAAACACACCTAAAAGGCCAACATATAGACCTTGACCTTTTCCATTTTTGCCAGTGCCTTTCTTTTTGTTATTGCTATTTTGTGTTTGTTTCTTGCTGTTATTGTTTTGTTGGTTTTGACTTCGTTATTTATTTGGCTTTGTCTGGTTTTTGCACTTATTAATGTATTTGCATGTCTATCTAGATAAAACAGGTGGGATAATTCAGAGATGAAAAGAATGGAACCAATGGTTGGGGGGGGGGGGGATATGGGAGAGGGGGGACAATACGCAGGAAGGGAAGTGGGAGAAAGGAAATGGAAAGGTGGGGTGTGGGGGCCAACACAGGGGACAAGGGAACAACAAATGAACTAAAATCAATGGAAGGAACTTCACTGATCAATCAACCACAATGTAGCAGTGAGAAATTACTAAATATGAATGAAGGCTTAACATGATGGTAGGTCAAGAGAAGCAAAAAGGAAATAGAGGAAAGAATCAGGAGGCAATAGACATTTATAGAGGTCTAACTATAGCTATGTACATATGTAAATATATGAGGGGAATAAACTATGTACTAATAATATCTATAAGAATTAAGGTTGTAGTTGGACTTTGGGCCTCAACTCACATACTCTCTAAACACAAGAACACTTTGTTCTAACAATCATGCATTCTGTGATGTTCACCTTCCTGACACAATTGTTAAAGACAAAATGGGTTCATAAACAAATGTGAAGAAAGCTGATGGTGCCCGGCTATCAAAAGATATGGGCATCTGGGGCCTTAAAGGCTTGAAGATAAATAAGGGACCATCTAGCTGAGAAGCAACAAGGCCCACACAGAAGAAGCACATCAGCCTGTATAATCATGAGGTGTCCATGGGATCGAGTATCTAAGACCTCTAAGACTCAGAATAAAACCATTCCCAATGTAAATGAAGGGTGGGGGGATAGGGGGAGCACAGAGTGAAGACCCATGCTCATCTGTAGACACTGGACATCACCTCACAGAGGGGTCACGGAAAGAGATGAGCCAGTCAGGGTGCAGTATGGTACTAATGAAACACACACTTTCTTCTAGTTCTTTGGTGCTTCCTTTACCCCACTATCATGACCTCAATTCTACCTTACAAGCCGGATTGGACAAGAGCAAGCACACTGATACAGATAAGCCTGAAACACAGGGAATCCAGGATAGATAAACTCATCAGTGCCAACAAGGAGAGTAGAGATATCAGGAAGATTAGGGGAAGGTGGGGGGAGAATGGGGGAACTGAGTATAAACATCAACCCAGAACCCCTTTCCAGGGGGATGAATAGCAGAAAAGTTGGTGAGGGGCAACAAAGGACAATGTAAGATATGGGAAAAATAGTCTTTAACTTATCAAGGGTTCGTGAGGGAGGACCGGGGAAGGAAGGAAAATAAACAGGGAGCTGATATCAGGGGCTCAAATGGGAAGAGAATGCTTTGAAAATGATGATGGCGGCATGTTTGCAAATGTACTTCACACAATGGAGGAATGTATGATTGTGATGAGATGCAAGAGCCCCCAATAAAGCATTTTTTTAAAAAAATTATAGCTGTGACAGAGATAACTCTTTTGTACAAATTCACTAATTATGGACAAACCCATAAAGTTATTTAGCATACAATTCAATTCATAAATATCGCAAATGACTTATGCCTGTGCTTCCAGGAAACTGGAACAGAGAGGACGAACTCTAAAAGTTATGAATATCTGAACTAGGAAAACAGTTTCAAGGATCTGGGATATTCTCAACAAAAACAAGATATCTAAGTAGGTCTTTTTTTTATTACACTGTGGAAAATAGTCTTTACGGTTTCTAATACCTTAAATAAAGAACTTAGGAGGAAAAAAGGCCAGATGAAATACCTATAAATTATACTGTCAGTTCTTTAAGGCAATGAAGAACATTACTATAAAAGTCAGAAGCTGCTGTTTCTGAATCTTTCCAATTGTATTTCTATAATTATACCACTGTTTTCTAAAATTAGTGAAGTTTCTTTAAAATATTAACCAATCTCAGCAATGTTAAGAAAAGACAAGAGCTACTAATTTTTGGCCTTTTTATTTGTGTTTAGGCCACCACTAGAAGAGTACCAGTAAATTTGTGGAGAAGAGCATTTAAGCTAAAAATGAGCACAAATCTGAGGGTTAAGATATGACATGTCTATGTCTTTTTTCATTTATTTCCCCTCCAGAGCTCTTTCCAATTCAAAACACACAAGAATTTATCCTAACTATGGAAACCAGGTCACTAGCAAGGAGACTCTCACACTGTTCTTTATACAGATTGGTAATGGCTGCAATAGGTTTCTGAGTAGGGAGAGGAGGTAGGATACTTGCTTTTATAGCAAGTTTAAAAACATTTTTAACAATACAGGCCATGAGATACATCTGTATAAAATAGAAACAATCCAAGTCAACAAAACAGATACAAATGATACAAGTCTGATTTGAAATAATCAAAAGTATTCCAACAGAGGAAAAAGTAAAATAGTCATTGATATGAAGACTATAAAATTTTTTTAAATGTAAGTCTTAGAAACATCATATATTAGGCTAAATTAATTGAAATAAAGATCAAGGCTGTGATGTCAAGTGGAAATTTACCAACTTATAACCAAATCAACTTTAGATTTTACACTGATTATAAATGAGGTCGGACACAGAAGCTTAAGGCAAGAAGCCCTGGTGGTGCTGTGGTGAAGTGCTGAGCTGTGATCTGGACGGTCAAGGACTAGAAGACAGGGGGGTTTCTGTTGTCATAGCAGCCTGAAAAATCCAGAGGTCACCATGAGTCAGGATTAACTCAAGGGTAGAGTCAAAGCTCTAAATCGTTCAAGTAAAATCCCAGAAAAAGCGCTAACTTATTTTATAATGGTCTAAATATTTTCCAAATATCACTACTCCTTAACAAGAATTAATGAACACAATCAAATGATACTGAATAAAAGGTGAAAGCACAATAAAAATTTCAAGAACAGATTACTAGTGTTTCCCATAACTAATTTATTGAAATAGACTAAACGAAAAAAGAGAGGGGAAAAAAGAGAGGGGGGTAATTAATAAGGTAGTTAACGGCAGACAATTTTGGCATTTATATTGCACAGTACTCAAAATCAGTTTCTGAGAAGGTGAAAATAATGTAACTTTGATGACTCAGGTATTGCCCACATTTATCTCTTAAGTGTTCTTTTTGTGTTTTTAATCCTGACAGGCAAGTTTAATTATTTATGGCAAAGATACAACAGATAGAAGAAAATAATCTAGTTGCTTCATGTTATTATTTAAAAGAAATGAATATTAAAAGATTGTCAATGAATTAACATTTAGGTAAATTATCCCGTTACTTGATTACCATGAATGTATTATACCTAAAACATAAAGACCAGAACGAAAATCTAAAGCCAAGTTCAAAAAGCATAAACTAACCTCCAACCCTCCAGATTTGTTGGGTGTTCCACAATGATAAAAGATTTTCTTTAGACAAAAGTTGTCCAAGTTTTAAACTTTTTTCTTTCTTTTTTCCCTGAGTGGAATTATCCTCATGCAGAAAACTATTAGCATAGCTGTTTCATTATCATTATCAGGTCTCAGTTCGAATGTCACCTCCTTCAGGAGGCCACCCTTCCCTTGCCACCTTATCTACACAAGTCCCTTCTGTCCTCCAAAATGAAACATTGTTACACCCCGTTTTAATATCTTCATTACACTTAGATTACCAGTATAATGCAACACATAGTGGACACTCAATAACTAATAGCTGTTAATGAATAAAATGAATAAACACAAGTTTAATTAGCAAAGCAGCTGCTTTTTATATACTCATCATAGTCAAATTTAATAGAAAATGGGCCAACATCAATATCTTTCCTACTGTTTCAGTTTGAAAAATGAGCATGACACTTTGCAATTTAGTTGTTGTGTTAAGTTGCTTTCATATGTCAAAGCTTCTGAATCTCCAACCCCACCCCCCAAGCCTGATGTCCTCAAGTGAATCCTGATTCATCTCATTGTGACCCCCCACATGTTACCAAGTAGATCTCTGTCATCTTTACAACTTCACAGCAATCCCATAGAGTGGACAAAACTGCTCCTGTGGATTTCTGAGACTGTTGATTCAGGAACAACTAACGGTACTGAATTTAGTTTCTTGTTCTAATCTTTACAGAAACAGATTACTGTTGGAGTGGTTTCGAAATACTGTCCATTAGGCTAGTGGTTGTGTGCGAGCTTTTTGCACCACACAAGAATCTTTATCTTAAACTCAAGGAAGATTATACAATCTCAAATTATCAATAAACCATACTTTGATTTGGTTTTGTAAAAATCATTTTATTGGGGACTCATACAACTCTTATCACAATTCACACACCCATCCATTGTATGCCAAGCACATTTGTTGCCATCATCATTCACAAAACATTTGCTTTCTACCTAAGCCCTTGCTATCAGCTCATTTTCCCCTCTGAACCTTTGATAATTTATAAATTATTATTATTTTGTCATATCATACAATGTCCGATGTCTCCTTTCACCCACTTCCCTGTTGTCCGTGCTCCAGGGAGGTTAAATGTAGATCCTTATAATAGGTTCTCCCTTTCTACCCCACCTTCCCTTCACCCTCCTGCTATTGCCACTCTCGCCACTGGTTCTGAAAGGATCATCTGTCCTGGATTCCCCATGTTCCTGGTTCCTATTTGTACTAGTGTACATTCTCTGATCTAGTCGGATTTGTAAGGTGGAATTGGGATCATGATAGTGGGGGGGGCGGGGGCGGAAGCATTTAAGAACTACAGGACAGTTGTATGCTTCATTGTTGCTACACTGTATCCTGGCTAGCTTGTCTCCTCCCTGCGACCATTCTGTAAGGGGATGTTGTGTTACTTACAGATGGGCTTTGGGTCCTCAATTTGTACTCCCCCTGCACCTCTTTGGTTTTTAAAAAGTCTCAAACATTTGAAATGAGGATGACTTAATTCAGTTAACATTCAAGAGACTAAACCTTGATACATTATTCTACATTAATGAATTAACTGTGTGTGATAAGTTAAAAATAAAAGAACCTTAGAAAATTTGAGATTGTAAACTGCACAGGAAAAGGTAACCCCCTAAATTGCCTTGTGGGTGTTTTAAAGTTTTATTTGACACACACTGATGTATGATAAAACTCAAATGTTTAAACATTGAAGAGTTGTGCAATCATCACCAAAATCAACAGGCTGCTTCTTAATTGACATTTGTATAAATGTGTATGAGATACCATTCTTATGTACCTATATACTATTCACAACTCTATAATGATTGCTAATCACACCTAATAAACAGCTTGACTTGGTAAGCTAATAAAATATTTTGGCAAGAGTTTGAAAACACTTGTCTCTTTAAAATGTTATAAACATAATGCTGTTAGCGAACAATGAGTTGGTTCCAACCCTGTCCTTATAAATTGCTCCTATGCTTGAGTCCATTTTGCACCCACTGCACCAGCCCATTCATGGAGAGTTTAATACACGCTTAGTAGTTCCCTTTTAATGAGTGCTTTCTAGATTTTAGGTATTGAGTTATTTTTGACAAAAGACAGAAGTTGAATTCAAACTCTGAACTCTAAAATTCCATATTCAGATCACTTTAACTGGTGGCTTAAAGTGGAATTAATTTTGAGGATGAGTTGCCTAGAATGCATTGTTAATTTCTTCAGCAATGTATAGCTTTTGATTTACATGAAGATCATTTAACATCTCAGTCCAACAATTAGATGTCCACCTTATTCTCCAAGTTCTCTCAAGGCAACCTAATATTAATTTCTCGAGATACACTATAAACACGACAATTTTAGTTCTGATAAAGACATGTTGGAGAGTGTGGTATTTTCATTAGAGCTGCTCTAAAACTTGCTTGATACCTCTTCTCTACATTCCCCCCCCCACCAAAACAAATGTCCAAAGTGATCTCTGAATAAGAAACCAAAGACCTTCAGTAAATGCCCAAATCTGTCACCTAAATAATTTCTACCATAATTCATAATTCTTTTGCTGAACAAGTCGCTACTAAATGTGAACTAAATTATCAAGCTGACACTTATTCTACTTTCTATCAAATTATAAGCAATTCTTATAATTTATAGGTCAGAGTTGACTAAGCCTTACCTTTATCAGTTGTGACTTTTTCTAAGCACCTGAAAGAAATAAGAAATGAATATTCAATGAGCAACTGTGTACATTTTCTTAAAATGTGGCTATTTTATCTCTTTCTGGCTAAAATAGAATCTCTAATATGTGGAAAGCATCTAGAACAGTAGCATCCAACAGAACTTCTATGTTCGTGGGAACATTCTATCTGTGTACTTCTCCATTCAACAGCCGCACTTGAAATGGCCGGTGTCATTGAGGGACTGAATTTATTATTCTGATAAACATCAAAGGACATGAATCAAAAAAAAATTCTGTTAATTTTATTAAGCATGACATAAAAGGATATGTAAGACAATACCCAGATTTACCCAAAGAGGAATGAATCCCATGCTTTGGATTCGCTCTAAATTCTGCCCAAACAGGAGATGAAGCAAGCATGGCAAACTCTTGATAGCTGCTGAACCCAGGAAATAAGATACTAAGGTTTCAACTTCTTGCTTTCTTACTATTCTGTATTTAACAATTTGCATAGTTAAGAACCTAATGAACCTAAAAACCAAAACCAAGTTTAAAATCTATTTCTAAAATAAGTTGATTCTCAAAAATAAATATAATTTGTACTCTACAAATAAAAATGCCTTTCCTAGGTCCATCCATTTCAATAAACCAAAGTCTTGTGTTTCATCACAAACCTGCTACTACCTCATCAGCACAAAGTTGTGCATTGGGGGGGTTGGGGTGCAGCAGGGGAAGTAAACCTACAAATCCAAGGAGTATTTTATAAGAATTTTCAGATAAATACAGAACACATACCACAATACAAATTCTGTTCTACTTAGGGATAGGTATTTTTTTAAGCTTGATATTATAATTCATTTAAAATCATCACGAATCTTCATTTAAAATTGAGATAATTGCAACTCTCCCTAACGCTAAATAAAAACTACATAACTAACTAAAAATTTGAAACATTAAACAGCAAACTTCTTAGATGGGTTTAGTGCTTTTATTATCTTAATAACGCTACAAGAAAAACTAAGTTTTGCGTCTTTCACAACTGAAGACTTCCTGAAAGAGGTGTCATTTTTTTGGTTCAGATTAAAGCCTCTTTATCATCATTGATGTCCTTGTGAGTTCCTTAAAAATAGAAATAGCAAGAAAAGTGTCATCAAAAAGTTTTTCCTTGTACTCTTGAAAGAAAATAAACCCCCCTCCCCCCCCCACCACCACCAAAAAAAATCCCAAAACAAAACAAAGCAAAATACCCCAAGGACTTCCATGCACCTAAAAAGAGCAAGACTGCGGTTTCCTTATTCTGTAACTCTCATCTAAATCCATCATACTTCTAATATGCTCAGAATTAGCTAAATGATTACTCAACAGCTAAATTAAAAGTTTTAAAAGTATTACTAAAGTTTTAAATACCGAGAAACACAGGGTAAACAAAGAAATTACTATTTTACAAAGTAAAGTGAAGTTGTTTTTTAAAATATTTCGTTTTATTGGGGATTCTCAAAACTCTTATAAAAGTTTTGCATTTTAACCTGGCCTTCAGTTTGACATTCCTGCTGAAAGCATGCTTTAATTTGAGAAAGGGGGAAAATGTCTGAAAACTACTACATTAATGATCATCATGAGTTTCTTATGAAACAGTTATTTCAAAATTTAAAGTTAATACCAGCCATTGAAATATGGGAACCTCAATTCAACTTTATTGGCTTAAGAATTATCAATGTAATTCTTAAATCATACTGAGTATATTCATCCGTATTCATCCGTTTTTGTTTAGGCAAGGTCAACAGTTCGAAACCCAGTCACTGCTTCTATGGACAAAGAGGAAGCTCCTACTCTTTGCTACCCACAGGGGCAGTTCTAAACTAAGGGTCACCATGAGTTGGAACCAACTCGATAGCAATTAGAAAGCTTTATTTTTCTTTTCCTTTTAGCAAGCTCACTGAAAACAAAGGTTTTATTTCATTTCATTCATATTTATTATCCTTTTGAAATGTAAACGTCAAATATGCTTGAGAAACTAATTAGCATCCAATTTATACTAAAATCCATCGAACCAGTCAATAAAATATCAGTTCATAGATGTGGAAGAAGATTTTAAAAGGTTAATTAAGTGTCTTGCCTAAGGTCACTTGGAATGTCTCCTAAGTGAAAAAGCTGAGTCTGAAAATGTGAGTTCATAGGCCAAAGTCCAAGGTTTTTCACTATACTATTTTGTTACCTAATAGCAAGAGGTTTTAAACAACCCCGATTTCTATAATTTTTATAAATACCAAAGGCTGCCTAGGATCTTGTAAGGGGCAAAGTTGGGGATATGGACAAAGGACCTGAATGAAACAAGGTGGTTGGGAAATAGAGATGAATCCAAGCTAGAAGACACTTGAAATACAGTAACTGATACTCAAAACTTTTTGCAATGTCTTAATGAATTAAAGGATTAAATTGAGTAGGAGAAATCAGGGTTAACGTGTTTTAGCACTCTGAAAATTGGTAAACCATCTACATGTTTGATTTCACTAATTATTATCCCTTCACCTCATACTAAGATCCAAGGGTCCTAGGAACAATGTCTACCAACCCCCAGCATAGCCCTGGACCAGGCTGGGCTACTCTCAGTCAGTCAAGATGATTTGGGCTGAACTGTTTTAGTGGTTTTCAGGCCACATAATAAAGTGAAAAAAAATGTAACAGAAACATGATGATGATGAAAATTCATTTTAACAATCTGAAATACATAATTAAGAAATAAGTCTGTGTCTGAGGGACTACTAAATGGTATTCAATTTTAAGATATTGATGAGAGGGGCACGAAGAATTATGATGACCTATTCCTTCCTACGAGGAATAGTCCAACCAGACTTCATGATCCTTTTGAAAAGTTCAACAAAGGCTGATTAGTACATTTTTCAAAGTTAGGAGGAAAGAGAAGCATGATAACTACGATGATCTTTGATTACTGCTCTCACACAAGTAAAACAAGGGAAAAGTGAGGGAGAAATGTGGATAGGAGTCAAGGCATACTGAAACTTTCGAATAGCAGATGTGCTGGGAAAGGAAATTTTAGAATGTTTTAAATATTAACTTCACCGTGTGCACTAATAGGGCTAGGGTGGTGTAACTGGTTATGGCGCTCAACAATAGCCACAGGGCTAGTGGCACAGGGCCACACAAAGACATCTGGTAAGAAAGGCCTGGCAAGAGACTTCTGAAAACCAACCACTGCACCACCTGAGGAGGTAGCTTCCTTCTACTTTGACACACCTTGCAGTCACCATGACTTGGAGCGGACTCAATGGCAACTAGTGGTGGTATGGTGATGCCAAAAATGAAAAATCCAATTTGGACAATCCATGAAATTTACAGAAAACACATGCACTCACTGCTCAGCATTCTATCACCACCAATCAGGACGTGTTGTTATTCCTGTCCTGCCTCCAGTGTCATGTAATTGCAAATAATACCTCATGATTGTCAAAAGTTCTAATTGAAAAAAAAAAAAAGAGCTCTAATTGAAGCAGAATTAAGGACAGAATTTTGTTGCCCACGGAAGTGACTTGCTATTTTCCCAATTACGTAAACTCAAATGACTTAAAAGTCCAAAGCACATCTAGTTCCACACTAGACTTACGAATTTCATTCCTCTTTCTGAGAGGCTCTTCAAGCATGCTTGCCAAACAGTCTGACTTAATTCTTTATTTTGGAACTGGCCAAATCTTGCCACTATCCTTTGGAGAATGTCGTCGGGCACCTAAAAACCAGGGATCTCTCACCCCGCCCCCCTCAAGTCTCAATGCTTTTCCTAAGTTGCATTTCCTCACCTCAAAGTCAATGGCACACTCGGTGATGCCTCCGGCAATAAAGAGCGCATGTGACTAATGGCTAAAACTTCCCAACCTGTGTCCTTTTCATTAAAAGCTTAAGTCCGTTAAAACCTTTCCTGGCTCTCTGCTGTTCATTATTCCTCTGGTGTGCCTACTTCAGTCAGTCCCTTCAGATGAGCCTGATTTTAAGATGCCACACGAAAATACCAGATTCCATCTGGCTTTAAAAAGCAAAGGCACCAAACACCACGTTACAAGATACTAAAGTCTATGAGGGGGGCGGGGGGGGAGGGGCGAGGCAGCTACATTTAAACCCGTCAGTCCCGTTTCCAATAACGAAACGGTCGGTTTCTCGAGAGGGGGAGGGTGGTGCCAGAATTGCTAGCGTGAACACAAGCGGGGGGCAGGGGACGCAGGTCAGCGGGCAGGGGCTGCGCTGCCGCGGCTTTCCCGGGGAGGACGTGATGCAATGCCGGCGGCGAGCGGCGGCCCGAGCCACGGGGGCAGGCTGACAAAGAGGGCGCCGCTGCCAGGGTGCGCGGTGAGCCCGCGGCCAAGCGGGCCGCGGGGGATCGGGGGGCGGAGAGGGAGGGTGTCGCCGACCGGGGAGGGTTTCGGGGAGCAGGCTCGGGGTCCGGGGGCGCGCAGGGGCGGGAAGCGGGGTGGGGGGAGGACGTGGGTGACACACAACCAGGCGTGCGGAGCCGGCAGGGGGCAGCGCGAGCAGCGTGTCACGTGGAGGGGGCGCTACGGGAGCCGGGAGGGTGGCGTGCGGACCGAGGGGGGTCTTTCCCACCGCCTGAAAGACTGCGGTACTCACAGGAGTCGCGGGCTCTTCTTGCCCTGAGCTGGAGACGGGGGCTTCGCGGCCTGAGATGGCTGCCCTGGGGCGTCGGGCGGCCTGGCGCTGGGGCTGCTCCTCCGCCGGCGCGGATACTCGGCCTTCCTCCGGCGGGACACAGCAGCAGCGGCAGCGGCGGCGGCGGCGGCGGCCGCAGCGGCCCGGCCCCGGTCGCGGCCTCCCCTCAGCACGCGACTGCTAGTGGTCCCCGCAGCCGCCGCCGCCTCCTCAGGGGGCCGCTGCTGGGGCTCCTCTGGAGCCGTCTGAGCCACCACCTCCTCTCCCCCTTCCTGGTCCTGCTGCTCCGGGGGTCTCGGCTCTTCCGTCTCCCCCGGCATCGGGCTCGTCCGTCCCCACCCCCTCGTCCCTGGCGGCGGAGGCGGAGGCGGCCGCGGCGCTGCTCCCCCCGCCCCCCTCGCCTCCCGGAGCGACCGGCTCACTCTCACCCAGCGCTCCTCTTCCCCCCCTCCCCTCCTCCCAGCTCCGAGGGCACCCCCTCCCGCCCCCTGCCACTCAAGGCCTACAGCCGCTGGCGCCGCGCGCGCGTCCGACACGGCCGCGGCGCGGACCAATCAGGGAGGAGAAACGGCCTTCTAGCCCCGCCCCTGCGTCCTTTCACGCTGCGGCGTAGCGGGTTCCTTCCCCCCACCCTTTCCTTCGACCAATCAGGAAATGGTTCCAAGGGAGCGCGCGAGGTTTCCTTCCCCGCGCACCCGCTCTCACCGTTAAACGGCTGCGGTCTCGCGACAATCCGAAAGTGACCTTTTTTCCCCCCCAACTCAGCGCGCGCTAGGGGCAGTGGGAGGGACAGGTTTCGCGACGGAGTTTGGTAGGAAGAAAACGCACCTTTCCCCTCCTCGCGCGCACCCTGGAGTGGCTGCGCGCGCACCTGCCTCCCTAAGGAGTCGCTAAGAGCTCTTTCTAGCGTTCATCAGTCCACCGAAGCAGATTGGCCGTTCTTCTGCCTCCACCCTGAGTCCCACTCTCCTGCCTTGTGCTTTTTTCTCGCCAGCGTTGCCAGTTCCTGCAAGGAGACGGCGGTGGGGGGGGGGGGCGAAATTTTTTTGAGCTGTCGCTTCTCCTTTAAGAAAAAAAGCACCGTCGACTGCCCGATGAGTCTCTTAACAAAATGGCGGCGTAGAACGGAGACGGGGTCGTAGGGGCCGCAAGAACCCACCCTCTAGCGCATGCGCATAACCAGGTGTCCAGAGGCATCTTGGGATATGAAGTTCTAGTTACGGAGGGCTGTGGTTTAAAAAAAAAAAACCTCGGACGGAGAGGATGCTGGGAAGTCTTGACAGACGTTGATGGGAAAAGTAGTTTATATTCTTTCCGCCTTCCGTGTTTACTCTTCAAGGGAGTAAAGTGTTTCCGCGTTGGGCGGTTAAATAACGCGTGTGCAGTGCTGGCCTAAATGGGCACTAGTTGATCCACATGGCGATGCGAGTTTGTTTGTTTGTTTTACTTAACTTTGCCATAGCCTATGTAAAGTAAATACATAAGATTCCTTACGTTCATTTAGTAAGGTGGCATAGTCCATGGGACCAGCTAGTGTACCTGTCTGCATTATTTAGGATAAGCTGTTTCTGACTACAACTTGTGGATGTCTGAAAGACACGAACTGTCTCTGGTTCAGTCAAGGCCTCAGAGGCCTTGTATAATGCAAGGCACTTTGTTGACTTTTATTAAAAGTTTATGGACCAATTGTAGAGATCCCAACCATTGTGAAGACATAGAGTAGCTGGGTGTCTGGTGCTTAACTTTGGGGTTGTGGTTACTGAACTGGTGGGAAGACAGAAGGGTTTTTAGTGACTTCCCCAGAGAAGCTGAAGGTCCTGCTCCTGTTCCCTGCCCCAAAGCCACCTGCAGTTTGTAATGTCTCTGCTGCATACCAAGCGCAGAATAAATAGAAGCTTTGTCAGACGGTTCATGGCTGCCCAATAGTGTGTCCAGCTGAATTAGCTTCATGCTTCACACAGGGAGTTTCTATTTACTCCAAGTTGGAATCCGTGATGCAGTTGGCCTCTTGTTTATCGTTGGTCCATTTTACCGAAGGAAGAACTTGAGAATAGCCCTTTAATGCTGGAAAATAAAGCATCTGGTTAAAAGCGCAAGAAGAATGAGGATGGAAACAAGATCCTGGGATCCAATTCAAGATTTCACATCAATCATTCAGTTAAACTGTAGATGCAGTCCAATCGTTGTATGGCAAGTGCTGAAGTGAGGGGTTTCCCTCCTAGTGTTTTTAGCCCAGTTTGCCTCTGCAGATTATTGTCCAAGCAGTTCCAACTCTTATGAAACCAATGTACAACAGAAGGCAAGTGTCAACCCTCATTATGTTGAGCCCGTTGTTGCTACCAAGGTGTCAGTTTCACTGACCCTTTACCAAGTCTGATGTCCCTCTCCAGAGATTGGTGCCTCAAGATAATGTGTCCAAAAATAAAGTTTTGCCAGCCTCACTTCTAATGAACATTCTGGCTGTATTTCTAAGATGATTTGACCTGCAAGACCATGAGGAAGTACCGTTTTCAGCGATGTAAACTCACTACATCTGTGAACCTTGCTACATGGTATACTGTACACAGGAATTGAATTGAGTACTTAAGTGGAAAGAGATGAGGGAGAAATTCAATATTTCAGTCAGAGCAAGGTCAGGGGCTGACTGTAAAGCAGACTATCAGTTACTCATGCAAGTTCAAACTAAAGCTGATGAAAATTAAAACGGGACCTACCACAATACCAAGTACTCTGTTGACTTTTAATATAAGTTTTGCTCAATTGTTGAGATACCGAACATTGTTAGGGCATAAAGAAGTTGGTGTCTGGTGTCAAAGAAGGACCTGCAGGTTATCCCATCTGAATGTAGACACTGTGTTAGTCTGGGTGGACTATAGAAACAAAATTCATAAAAACATATACATATAAGGGAGAGGTTTATATACAAGAGCAACTGAACAGTGAGGAAACATCCCAGCCCAGTCAAGGTCATAAGTCCAATATAGGCCCATATGTACGATACCAAGGCATAAGTCCTCTTCATGCTCACATAGCACATGCAAGGACACCAGGACAATCACAGCCCAATGGGTGCAGACTCTTGTGTATCCAGTGGTGGTAGAAGCATCTCAGCGCTTATAGGTGTCTACTTGTGGCTCTTCTAGTTTCTAGGGCTCAGAGTCTATCAGCATGCTACCATGTGACTTGTCAATAGAGCGTCTCCAAAGGACTAAATAGTCTCTCACCAACAAGGCAGAAATATGGCCAGATTTCCCAGAATTCTCAGGAGGCCAGGCCCACACAGAGGTCTCATTGGCTATCTCCAGATTGGCAGGCTAGATTCCCCTACACTCTTAATCTTCAAATGGCCACCAGACTAGGTGACTGCCGCAAACATCATCTCAAGAATAGATTTGAAAAACTGAACAACAATGACCATTGCTCAAACAAGTTTGTGGGATGATGTCAAGCATATTGTACATAAAGATAACAAAAGGATGTTAAAAAAGAAAAAGAAAACAGTGGATGCCAGAAGAGACCGAAACTTGCTTTAGAACTCAAAATCACTAGGGCAAGTGGAAGAAATGGTGAAATAAGATTGCTGAACAGAATATTTCAAAAGGCGCTTTGTGAAATCAAAGTATTATAGTGAAATGTGTGAAAACCTGGAGTTAGGAAGCCAAAAGGTGCAGGAGGAGACGTCAAAAGAAAATGGAAGGAGTCACTATACCTGTTCAGATTAGACAGCATTTTATATTCCTTATGGGGTATTTTGCACTTTCACAAAGCTAATGTCATTTTCACTTGTAAAGAATGTTTGATGCAGTGTGGGTGAAAACATTTTAAAATCACATGCTTACGGTAAACAGTCCCTTAGAACAGCACTGATATCCAGTGGTTGGTCCAAGTAGTGCAGCATGGGAATTCCCTCTCACTTTGACAAAAAGAATTTCTTAAAGACACAGTGAAATGAAAAATGAGCAATCCTTTTAGAGTAGCCTAAAAAGAGACCCCTGTGTTATAGAGGAAAGACCACAGGAGTTCAAGGCAGAGTGAATGCCAGTGGGTAACAAACAAAAGTACCCATGAATTCTGGCAGATAATATTGTTTCTAATATTACTGTTCTTCACATACTGCCTCCCCGACTCATTTGGGTAAACATTGTCATTCATTCAAGAGAAATAAAATTCCAGTGGTAAAAGATGTGAACAGTTAGCTCCAGTATTCCTTTCCAGAGAAACTGCTGCAAGGCAGTGGAATTAGGCGGGACTTCTTGAGAAGTCAATAGTTGAGCACCCATTTTCTTTTAACATTTTTGGGGGCATCACTGCCCTCTGTGGGAGTTGGAAGCCCAGTGTTGCTCCTGGAGAGCTGCTGCTGGACTTGAACTGCCAACCCAGTGGACCGCAGTCCCGCACTCCACCAGGGCTCAACCCTGAGCAGCCATTTTCTTAAACCTTCCAGTTGTTTCCTGGCCTTTCGGTTGTTGCTGCTTGCCATTGTGCCAGCTCTGACTCTGGGTGACCGTGTGTCTAACAGAACACATCGTTGTCTGGCCCTGCGTCAGTCACGTGATCGTTTGCTTGCTGGGCCAGTCCATCTCCTGGAGGTCTTCCCTCTTTCCCAGTGGTGTTGCCTGGCTCAGAGTCCACAGCAACCAACCCAAAGCAACCAATTTACCCAACATGATGTCCTTTCCTAGTGACTGATTTTTTTTTGACCCCTGAAATAAGTCAGGCCCTGGCAATCCACATGCGAATAAGCACCCACTCTGCCTTTGAAGGACGTACAATCTACTCAGTAAAGTGGGTGACCGTGATTTCCCAATAAGTTGAAGTAGACAGGCAAGTGCTTGGGCGCTTCTTAACCCCAATGGAAATTATACTCAAATATCACTAAATGAATTTTAAATCTTTTATCTCCCTTGTGAATCCACCACCAGAATGACAATCCTTCAATCTGCCTGTCTATGTTGGTCCTGTTTCATTTTTTTTTAAAAAAACCTGTGACCTAAAAAAAGAAAAAAAAGAAAAAAGATAGAAATTCACCAAATCAAAAGAGAGGAAGTGCTAAGCAAATACAGGAACCAAAAAGGGTTACAGCGGCAGCTTCACACTGTCTCATGCAGTTCCTTTGCGGTCCTCTTCTTCAGCACATGCCACAGCAGTTTCTCACAACCTGGGGGACCAGAGCATCTCGGGCGTGTGACCATGGAAGAGTTGGGTGAGTGGAGCTTCTCTGGGGAGAAAGGCTGAGGCGATGGCCCCTTGTCTGCTCTCCCTGGTCTCCCTTGTCTGTGGTGAGGTGCCCTGCTAAACAGATGGAAGGCAGGATGGGGATGATTGTATTTTCACTTCTCTGCTATCTTCAGCCAACCAAGAGCGGAGCATGAGGAAGCGTGCTTGTTTGGGGGAACTCCTAGCTCATGGTCTGTACTGGTATCAGAGGCAAAGAGTGGGGCGCGTGCTACCCAGTGATCTTTCCACAAGTACTTCTGGACTGAGTTATGATTCATCTTGGCCTTCTAATGGCAGGTGGTCCCTGGGGAGCAACAAGAGGCTAGACGGTGATTTGAGGGAAAGAAAATGGATAGGCGAAAGGGTGCTGTGAGGGAGAGAGGGCATTGAAATTCAGGAATGAGAGGTCTGCAGAGGCTGGAGCAAAGCCATGGTGGTTTTCTTTGTTTCCTGGTTTGGTGTTAAATCGGTCATTTTGTTGCTTAGCCGTTTATTGAGAGGAATTCTGAAGGAACAGATTACTCTGGCTTACAAATATGATACCCCTTCCTCCCTACAAGGCAATTAAATCCAGCAGTGGAACTCTGGACCACATTACTCAGATCTGGATTTCAGACCTTTGGAGTAAAGGCTTGTCATTCTTGGGACTCATTCCACAGTTTATGCCAACTCTTGCTGCTGGCATCCCTACCAATACTGAGTCACTCACTAACCGTTACCCAGCATCCAAGCTGTGGTCATTCGACAGTGTCTATGTGCAACCAAAAGAAATACACCTCGTACATTTTCTTTTTTAATTGGGGTTGAAGGAAATAGTGATTGGGAGAAAGGTAATAGGCAGAAAGATGTGGTGAATGAAAAACTTATTTGGACACTTCTGTTTTGGATAGATCTATTGCGAACTTGGTGTTTAATTCACATTTTTAGCCTGTCCGTGGTGGATAGGGGTTGTTGAGTTGGTTCCCATTCATAGTGGCCTCATACACAGCAGAATGAAGGACTACCTGGGCCTGTGCTAGCTTAACCATTGTTATGTTTAAGCCCATTGTTGCAGCTATTGTGTCAATCCAACCCCCTATGCATTTTCCTCCCTTTGGGTTGTGTGTGTGTGTGTTGGGGGGGGGGGGGGACACTAATCTACTTTATCAAAGGAGTCTTGGCTAAGACATAATGGTTATGTACTGAGCTGCTATCCACAAGATCTAAAGGTCGAAACCACCATCCTCTCTGATGGAGAAAGACAAGGCTTTCTATGCCTGTTATGAGCCACAGGATGGAAACCCACAGCAGCAGCTCCGCCCTTCTTTATAAGGTCCCTGAGTCAGAATTGCCTTCATGGCACTAAGTTTGGTTTCATTCTCTACCAAGCATGCTATCTTCTTTCTTTTGTAGATATGTCTTTTTACTATTATTTCAAATACTTTATATTTAATTTAATATAATTCCGAAGCCAAGTGTATCTCTTTATATAGATACAATTTACATCTATGAATTTACAAATTTTATTAGCTCACTTCACCTCAGAGACAGAAAGCATGATCAAAAAAGGAAACTATGAGGAGCGAGATGTAACATAGTTCGCCACAATAGGATGCCCTTTTTCATCCAGCAGTTAGGACTATTACAGTTAAAATGACTATTTTCTGTGATTTTTTGTTGTTGAAATCATCTTATAAATTTACAATGTTGCTTTTAGTTTCCAAGATGGATATACATTTGTCTTTCATTTTATAGGCTGTTTAATTTTTACTTTTCCTCCTTTTATAGCCACTCAGACTACTGTTTAGATCTGATGGGAAAGTAGTCTAGAGGACTTGTAAGGCTATGATGCTTTTCTCTCTCTTTTAGTAAGTATTTTTATCGGGGACTCTTAGATCTCTTATGACAATCCATACATTCAGGCCTTGTGTCAAGCACCTTTGTACATATGCTGCCACCATCATATTCAGAGGATTTTCTTTCTTCGTGAGTCCTTGATACCAACTCCTCATTATTCTCCCTCCTCCCCTGACCACCCACCCTCCCGAACCTTTGATAAGTTACAGATTATTATTTTCATATCTCACATCATTCTCTGTTGCCCTTTACCCACTTTTCTGTTGTTTGTCCCCCTTGGAGGGAGTTATATGTTGATCCTTGTGATGGATACCACCTTTCTCCCCCCACTTTCCCCTTATGCTCTTGTAGTATCTCTATTCTCATTGTTGGCCCGGAGGGGTTTATCTATCCTGGAGTCCCTGTTTTGTGGGCTCTTATCTGTAGCAGTGTGAATGTGCTGGTCTAATCTGACTTGTAAGGTAGAATTGAGGTCATGATGTGGGGGAAGGAAAATTATGTATATATATGTGTGTGTATGTATATATATATATAATTTTTTCTCCTTTTGCTTGTGCCCATCTTATCAAATCAGAAACAGTTTTTCACTTTTCACTCCTCCCTCCTCTCCTAGTGGGCCCCTCTCCCCCACCATAGATGTGATTTTTTTTTTCCTTTTTGACCCTGGCATCATTGTACTCTATAAAGTCTAATCCTTTGGTGTGAAAACTATTTTTTAATTTTCCTTTATAATAATTGTGTCATAAAATACTTTTATGAGATTGACTAACTTGATTAAACATAATGTTCTCTAATCTAGTTCATGTCTTAAGATGTTTGACAGACTCATTGCTGTTTTTATTTTGCTGAGAGTTTAGGACGAGATGGTATCTCCTTGTTATTTTAATTGGTAGTTACCTTATGGCTAATGAACACACATATATCTTCCTTCATACGCTTGTTGGCTGCCGGGATGTCATCTTTAGTAAATTATCTTTTTAATGTATTGTGTCCACTTTAAAAAGTGTGTTATTTGTGTTTTCCTTATTAAGGTACAATAGTTTTCTGTATATTTTTGAAATTAGCCTATTATTTAATATGTCATTGTGATTTTTTTCCCCAAACTCTGGATTCTCTTTTAACTTTGATGTCTTTTAATGTTCATAAATACCATATTTTTAGAAGATCCTGGCCCTCTTTTGGTCTTTTAGTGTGAGAGTATTTTTTTCATTATGTTTCGTAGTATACTTATGTATTGTAGTAGGGCCCTTAAATTTGCCCCTGTATTTTCAGTAATAGTCTTGTGGTTCTAGGGTTTACATGTAGGTTTTTAATCCATCTTGAATTTTTGCACATGGTGTGAGATATGGGTCATATTTTATTCTTTTTCAGGTGTAGATCCATTTTTTTCCAGCACCACTTCTTGAAAAGGATACCTCTCCCCCACTTAATGTGTTTTCGTTCCTTATCAAACATCAGGTGTCTAAAGATTCTTGGTTGCATTTCTAGGTTCTCACATCTAATTAATTAGTCTTCGTGTCTGTCATAGTACCATATGATGATCTCTTTCCAGCTGGTCTTTCCCCACAACTTGTCCAGTGTAGATGAGATTAAGTCTTGCCATCTGCCCCTTCTTTTTCTGGGTGGGTGGGGGGGAGTGGGCATCACTGCCTTTTGGTGGTCATGGGAGCTAACCATCTGCCCCTTCTAAGGAATATTCCGGCTGGACCACTTTCAAGAGAGATTTATTTTTGTTCTTCTGGCAGTCCCTGGTACCTTCACTGTTCTTTGCCAACACCATAATTAGGATGTATCCATTCTTCCTTATTGATAGACCAATGTTCACGTGAGCGGATCAAAAATAACATAACTTCAATCGGTGACACCTTTCCAAGTGACTTCCTTTTTTACTTGTCCACACTTTAAAGAGCTCATGTGAGGCAGATTTGCACAATTCAATAAGTCATTCGATTTACTGAGTGTCGCTTAGCAGAATCTAGACTTTTGCTCAATTTCTAGGAGAGTCTTCTATCTCACCATTTTTGTTTCGTTTTAAAGCAGACCTAGTAATTTTTATCCTTGCAATTCAAAAGGAAACTAGTGCGTCCTCAGCGGCTCAGGCAAAATTCAGGTACTCTCATATATGTCAGTAACTTCAGTTCCTACAGCAACCCTGCTTTCTTTCTCCAGATGAAAAACTAAGAGAAAAATGAAACAGCTTCTTTAAGGTCACTTCCAAGCATGCCGAACACCAAAGCAATTAATTTACCAGGTGTTCTTTTTTGAGAAGAATGTTGGCTGGAGTCTGAAATGAAATAACAGATAATCCAAAGCTCGTAGTTTCACATAGTCGTGCCTCTCCTGAGCAGGATGGCTGGTAGAGTAAGCTGGCCTAGAAGGAACCAAGCTTGCTGGAAGCCAGCGTGTGCGTAGATGGTCCAGATGAGTTTGTCTCAATAGCTGTTGACGTCTCTCCCTGAACAGCTTCTTCCTTCTGCCATCAGCCCCGCAGGCCCCTGCACGACTCGGGAAGGGCCTTCCTCCTCTCTGTGGGGAAGTAACCTCAAGGACAGGTTAGCACAAGTGAGCAGAGAAGTTAGTACTTAAGAAGTTAGTACTTTTGGAGGTATTAAAATAACCATCTTTAAAAAAAGGTTAGTAGTTTGTTTGTAATCCCAAAAGGTTTTACTTGAACCCGCTATACAGGGGAAAAAATGAATAAAGAGAAACCAGGAGCAGCCCGGAGCTCTGAATGAAATTAAAGCCATCAGGACCCCGGGGAGACCCTGCTTTCCTCTTTTCTGTTTGTGCTGGTATGACTCCATTGCTGGAGGGAGGTCTGTGCGCGAGGTGAAATGAGGGACTACAGTTTTCAGTCTCGTTTTCACTCACTGGCTTCCTGTATCCTCCACCACCACCACCACCAGTCAGCCTTTATCTGTCATACTGAAGCTAGTCATCGTCAAGTTACGCAATCTGACAAAATGACCTCAGGGTGTTGGTGGGATGTGCACTCATAGCGTGTCAGAATGGAAAGGCCTGCTAACTGCCCTAGGAGGGTATTTCGTAAGGGTGACCAAGCCCACTCTTGTTGTTGTACAGTGTCCGCTCATAGCGACCCTGTGTACAATAGAGATAGGATTTCCTTCTCGTAAAGGATCTCCCTTTCCTTGCACCCTTTATGGCACATGACTTTTTGTTTTGAATCCAAAATGATCTTTGACTTCTTGTTGGAGCAAGCAAAACTTAGAACATAGAAAAGAGATAAAAGGTCCTTCTTAAAAAAGACTCTAACAATGGGACATTTCTGAATTTTCTCAGCATGTCTACCCATGTCCTGAGACTAATAGGCTTAACTTTCTCCACTTTACTTTTCTTCTCGTTCATGTCCTTTTAACTTCTTTTAAAAATATTCTACTGTAGTCCTGGTTGCCCAGTAGTTATGTACCGGACCATGATTTTCAAAGTCCAGAACTGCCAGCCGCTTCCCAGGAGAAACATGGGCCTTACAGTCTCGGGGTCACAGTCAACAGGGGTCACTTCTATCCTAGCGGGCTGCATTGAGTCAACATCAGTGAGATTACAGACAGCTTTTGAGTATGAGTTAGAGAAACTTTAAAGGAGCCTGATGTATTTGTAAACAAGTCTAATCACCAACTCTTGACCAATCTTGTCTTTTTATATACTCACCCATCCCTGAATTATTTTAACTATTATTTCTTATGTAAATATTTCAGCACTAATCTCATATTATTACTACAACCACTATACACACACACACACACACACACACGATCCAATAGCACACATAGAAAACCCTTACAATTAACTAGCAGTACTTAATATAAGGAGCCATAGTGGTGAAGTGGATTACAGGATGGGCCGCTAACTCAAAGATCAGCCACTAAAAATAAATAAATAAATAAATAAATAAGAAAATGAACACCATTACCACTGTGTTGGTTTCAACTCCTGGTGATACCATATGTTACAGAGCTGAAGTGCTCCATGAAGTTTTCTTGGCCATATTCTCTATGTAAACAGCCAGGGCTTTCTCCCACAAAAAGTGTACTAGTGATCGACTCAAATCTCATAACCTACAATTTTAAAATACCCTTCTAACCAGTTTCCTATGCATTATGCAGTTCATTGTCAGAGGAGGACATACCGTGTTAGTCTAGGTTGACTAAAGAAACAAATTCATACACTCATGCGTATAAGTAAGAACTTTATATGAAAGAGCAATTACATATTGAGCAAACATCCCAGCCCAGTCCGGATCAAGCCCATAAGTTGGGTATTATCCCGATGTCCACTACTAGTCTGGACAGTTTCTCTTTAGACTTGCACAGCACATGGAATGATGCTGAGTGCAGGGAGATCCCAGGCCACGGGACAGAAAGTCTTGTGGGTCTAGTGGCGGTGGAAGCATCTCAACACTGGCGCAGGTCTCCGCGCGTCTCTTCCGGCTCTCCGAGTGTCTCAACAGCAAGAAAAGGAAGGGAAAAGAGTGGGTCTGGCCTCCAGGGAGCAATTTCTCTCCATTGCCTCTCCAGATGTGACCATCAAGCTGAGACTTGCTTGACAGGCTAGACTCCACCCCTTCGCTCCAGTTGATAGGAGATTATGTAACTGCCATCTACACACCAGACCCAAGAGGATCCAGGAAAGTCATGTGAGAAACTGAGAAAAACTCACTTCCCTAAAGCAAATTTCTACTCCTAGCAATTCTCCAGCCCAGGGTGAAATGGCCCCTTTAATTTGAGGCTGCGCAGTTGTTATTGTGGGTGTTAGGGGCTCTCCAGTCATTTCCGACTCACAGCCACCCTGCGTACAGCAGAGAGAAACGCTGCCCCGTCTTGTGCGCTCTCACACCTGTCTGTATGTTTGAACTCACGCATGCAGCCACTACCAATCCATCTTGTTCAAGCTGTCTTTTTGCCCCCTGCTGCTATACCAAACAGGATGTCCTTCTGCAGGGACTGGTCTCTCCTGGTAACATGTCCAAAGAACATGGGCCGGAGTCTCACCGTGCTTGCCTCTAAGGAGCATTCTCACTATACTTCTTCCGAGACACATCTGTCTGTTATTTTGGCAGTCCACGGTACCTTCTTTGTCAGCACCATAGTTCAAATGCATCGATTCTTCTTTGGTCTTTATAGCTACACATCTTTACAGGAGCAGAAAGCCTCATCTTTCTCTCGTGCAGGGTTCGAACTACCAACCTTGTGTTTAGCAACCCCGATATAATTCACTACACTACCAGGGATCTCTCTATGTGAGCAAGGGGAAAGGACATGGGTTCAAAGTTAGGATATGCACTAGGGGGTCAGGAAGCCCAGGTTTTAGTCCTTGTTCTGTGCTTTTGACAGCATGACCTTAGACAATTTACTTATGTCTCTTGAATTTATTTTTCTAATATAAAAATAGAGGAAGCGATATGCTGTCTCTGGCCTCCAGTTGGTGACCATGACCATGAGTCATTCTGCCTTATAGCAGTCCTATAGCATAGAATAGAACTGTCATATTGGTTTTCCAAGGCTATAAGTGTTGATGGAAACACTCTCCCTCATTTTATTCCGATGGTATGGCTGGTAGGTTTGAACTGCTGATGTCTCTGTTCACAATTGTGGTTTTAGGTACATTACTACCAGAATCCTCTGCTTCAAATGGTAGGACAATTAAGTGAAATATGTAAACTATTGTGCATACTGGCTGATTGACTTGTACCACTTCTTTCTTTCATAATGGGAGGATAATTGTATAATAATACTTTTTACTTTTATTTTTTTAATTTCATTTTTTTTGGGGGGGGGGCGTCACTTCCCTCTTGTGGGAGTAGGAGGCCCAGCCTTGCTCCTGGAGAGCTGCTGCTGGATTTGAACCACCAAGCCAGTGGGCCGCAGTCCTGCACTCAATCATTAATGCCACCGGGGCTCAGCCTAATAATACTTTTTAAAGTCTGTTGCATTTTTGTTTGTCTTCCCAAAGAAATTATCAGAAAAATTAATTAGAACCATCTGGATTGGAACACCTGGATTTTGCAGTATTTTTTTTTCCTGAAACACCTCTACATACCCTAACATACCTTAAAAGAGAATTCTTACACTTTGTTTTCAGAAGTTTATTATACTGCTTTGGATGACACATCAGGTTTAAGGGTAAAGGTTGCTGCTAGTCTTTTGGGACAGCTTATATTTTGATCTTGCTATATTTTGAAAAGCTGTAATGTAGTTGCTTATAGTGTGCTGATAGAATTCTTTTTCCCAATATTTTATTTGATTGAACATCTTTGTGTGTGATCATCTCTAAATAAATGGTAAAAAGTAATGCCCCACAATTTAGGAGGCTGGATTAGAGTGAGATGATAAAAATAAATATAATAGTAGGAAATTATTAGCAGGCCGCAGTAGCAGAAGCATTCCACATCTCCTAGTACAATGTACCATACTCTTGAAGTGAAATGAGTGAAGGTATTTGATAATAATATAACCTAAGAGCAGGAAGGGATGAATGGGGCACAATGAGGATGTTTCAGGGCCAAATCTGCCTTAGAACTACAGATTCCACTTATGATTGAAGTAATAATTTCCTTCATAAAAATTAATACAAGATTGTCCCTAAGAAAGCAGAGGCTGAATTTCCCCCAAATGCCCCACCTTCCCAAATTGCTGTACCACTTTCTCACTTCTGACATCAACTATCACTTTCCACCCTCAGTATCACCTTCTCCTCTCAGTGTACTCCCTCCCTTCCCAGGCTTCTGCAACTCATGCAATGGCCAATGTGAATTCACAGTGTAAAGGGTAATACTAATGGCTCACATCTTGTCTTGTGGGGGCTGTTAAGTCCCAGTCAAGAGTTACACATCCCCCTGAAGACTCCTTCTTATCCCCAAGGCTGTGGAAGCTGGCAAAATCAGGTCCAAGAACCTGATTCAGGAACAGAAGGGATGGAGTCACTCCATCCCTCACTGGTAGAGATCCCCTCTTCTGCATCTCAGAGGGTTCAGTATATACACAATAGGAGGGCAGTCACAGTGTACTCTGCTAGTAGATGCTCACAGGTAAATTCCACCAGTGTCTTCCGCCCACCTTCTTACGCAGACTGGTGCAGGAACAAGTTGGTTGATGGGGGTTTCTAGCCAAGACTTTGACTAGAAGAACCACATTAAGTAATTCATTGCCCCTACAATGATCCTCTTATTCCTTATGTATAGATGCCTTATTGGAAGAACTGGAAAACTCCACTCTCCAGGACAGTGATGAATATTCCAACCCAGCTTCTCCTGTGGACCAGCCTCCCAGAAAGGAGACTAACCCTGTGGAGACTTCTAAGGTTCTTCCTGCCCAGGATGACACAGCTCCCTTTGAGGTAACGTCTCAGTTATCGGATTACCTACAGTAAAATTATTTGAAGACACGTTTGAAAACTAACTGTATCCCCCACACAATGAGGTAAAGGGGGAGGAAGAGAACATTTATCCTCAGTGGTAAGGGTGGTTATTTTCAGAAAAACCAGAAGTGTGAAAATTCTTATGGAAGAATAAGCCTTTGAGAGTTGCACATTTCTAGTGAGGGATGGTAATAAGTAGAAGATTCCCCTCCTTCCTTTGGGATATTCTTATCTATCAGAGATGGTGTTGCAGTTTACCTGGATGGCCTGAGTTTGGTTTGGTTTGGGTAAATGTACATGTGCCTACATTATAATTAAAATATTGCTTGATGAGAATTGTAGTATAAATTCACTGCCATCCAGTTGATTATAACAAAGCTGAACTCTTGCTTTGAATTTTCAAGACTGTGTATGGAAATAGCTAGTCCTGTCTTTATTCTGAGGAGCAGCTGGAAGTTTCGAACAGCTAATGGTTCACATCACAGTCACTAGGGCTCCCCTTAAAGTAGTATAAAAGAGATTAATACCTGGTCTCTGGGTCTGTGGTTAAATTCTGATACTCTCATGTGTCCATGTACAATATGTGACATAACCAGCAACACAGGCCTGGAATTTGAGCTCATGGTTAGGCGCCCACTCTAGCTCCTCTTTCCTGCAGCTAAATACTCAATTATAAGAACACACCTTTCTTTCTCTCTGCTAGGGAGCTACTGCCCTTGTTCTTGTTGCTGGATTATAGCAATAGGATCCCAACTGTCTCCCTGTCCTTCCCCTTTCCAGCCTCTTCTCACCCGAGCAGCCAAAGTGATCCTTTAAAGCCCAAGTCAGATCAAGTCATTCATCAACTCACAGCCCTGCAATAACTTCCCACCACAGTAAAAGCCATAGTTCTTGGGTGAAAGGAGACAATGGACAGCATAAGATACAAAATATTAATAACAATATATAATTGATCAAGGATTCACGTGGGTGGGAGGGTGGGAAATGGAGGGGGAAGAGGAGCAGAAAATGTTTTGGAAATGATGATGACAATATATGTATAAAATGTTTGATACAATTAATGTATGGGATGTTATAAGAGCCATGAGAGCCCTCAATAAAATGATTAAAAAAAAGCCATCATTCTGACACGGATCTCCTGGGCTGACAATTTGTTCTAGTTCAGCCAGGCATCATGCCTATTTTCCTAACTTACTATTAATATCACTTTTGCCTCAGATTTTAATTGTTTTATAGACTTTCATCACTTGTGGTTGCATTAAAACAAGCTACCACGGGTTCACAGACCTCCATCTTCTGGTTCTTTTGGCTTCTTCTGTGGTGTCAGGCCAGGTCAACTAGAGAAACAAATCCACTGGCACTCTTATATATATAGAAGAACTTTATATCAACAACTCATTTTATATCCAGAAAACATGCCTGCCCAGTCCAACTCAAGTCCATCAGTCCAATAATAGTGTGTTAGAACCTCTTCAGATGTATGCAGCCACATGCAATGATGCAGAGTGCAGGAATATCACGGGCTGGTAGGTGCCAAGTGGTGAGGATCAAATGGCAATGGTGGCATCACAGGGCTCACAGCAATGAGAGAAAGAGGTGGGTGGAGGAGAGGGGAGGAGAAGAGATGGACCCCCAGGGTTCCCCTTAGAAGGCCATGTCCACAAGGAGGTACTATCAGACTTTGACCTGATTGACAGGCTAGACTCCACCCCTCCAGTTTTATAATCTTCAATTGACATGAAAATATGTAACTATCACATGTGGTCTCATATATATATATAGATATAAATATACATATATATATAAAGAGAATATTCTCATTTTATAACTACATCCAAAAGATGACTAATGGTAACTTGTCTTTTTCCACATCTTGCTCAGACAATGCCTAACTAGCTGCATCTTTACAAGGCTAATCATCAAGGTGCTGTCTGTTAAGGGAGGAGCCCTGGTGGTGGAAGGGTTAAGTGCTGACCTATGAACCAGTAGGCCAGTGCAAACCTATCAGCTTTTCCCCAGGAGAAAAGACCTGGCTATCTACTCCTGTAAAGATGACAACTTTGGACACCCTATGGGATACTTCTGCTCTGTCCCCTAAGGATCGCTTTGAGTTGCCAACAATTTGAGGGCAACTACCGTTGTGAAGCTGTTTCCGGAAAATTCCGCTGCTCTTTCCCCTGCTGGATAATCGGGTGTAATGCCACTTCTGCCGTGGCCAAGCGATGGCCTGTGAGACTCACTGAATCTCCTCAGACTCAGAGAGCTGATTACCATACTAATTATGTTTAGAAAAGAGCCTGAGCATTTTTCCATACAAAGAATAACATAGTTTCAAGTTTCTTGTGATGGTACTTTCTCATTAATTGTAAATACAAGGCTACGTTTTAAAATTCTTTAATTTAGTTATAGATTTTCTGAGTTCAAATTGTTCAGATGGCAGCGGATAATGGATAAAGCAATTCCACCTATAGCTATTATTAAAGAGAAATGAAGTCCTGACACATGACCCAATGTGAACCTTGAAAACATCATACCCAACCAATCAATCAATACACAAAAGAATACTGTATGATTTCACTCATATGTATAGAAAACAAAGAGTCATAGTAATTACCAGGAGTGGGGAGGATGGGGAAGAAATGAGGGGGGTGATATGCCCAGAGGTATGGCCCATAACTTAAAAGTGGTTGAATGATTTGGAAAAGGACAGGGAAAATAAGAAATGGGGACCGAATTTGAAGACTACAGTCAATGTCATGAAATTGAACACGTGGAAATTGAGACGACTTCACTTTCCCATGTATCTTTCACTACAAAAGGGACACAACAGACCTATGGAGTTGACATGCGGCAGTGCACACAAAACTCATGGTTCGACCCAAATAAGCTTCAATATGTTTATCAAAATTGGAGTTTTCATTTTCCAACTTTGCAAGCATTTTATATGTATGCAGAATGCATATGGCTTCACAAAACTTTTAGGATAACTGATGTTGAATAAAGATGTCAGAGGATGACACTTACAAAGGTAAGGTACTGCAAGTGGGATTCCCGTGCCCTCCTGTGTGGTTTATTCCAAACCAAATATGCTGAGCAGTGTCGCTGCAGCCAGTGGAAGGCTGCAGAGAAGTTCTTGCAGTGAGCAGCTTGTCTTCATCTCATTAGGGCGCCTTCCGAAAACAAGAGGCACAAGGAAAACAGGGGCTGCTGAGGGATTATGCTGGGACAGTTCACGTCGAGGCCGAAAGGTCAGCTCAGAAGGTGATAGCAACGGTTGTTTGGAGATTCCACATTCCAAGATTACCAAATGGGTGATCTTGAGTTTTTTTGGAAGGACACCAGAGCATCACAGGGGTTTCTTAGGAAAATGGTTTAAGAAAATTGGAAACTGTGCCGTTGGAACAAAGACCAGGCTGCGTTGCCTCAAGGATTCCACCCCTGCAACCCCCATCACTATGCACATGCTCATTCGCCAGTGTCTTCTTAGAAAGTAGCAAGAGCTGCCCTGGATTTTTTTGGAAAACCTGTCCCCATTCATCCTCCAGCCCTGACCTTGCTCCATCAGACTTTCTGTTCTTCAAACCCCAAAAATAGTTTTAAAAGGCCCTCAATCAGCACCCCTGGAGAAAAACAAAACTGCCTTTTGATCTGGGAGAAGTTTTAGAAAGGACAGTACTTCCTCTGGAAGTGTAGAGTGTAAGATGGAGGATAAATCAAGAAGCCACAGTTTCACATTCTAAATATTTGTATTTTATAAAGGTTTCTTTAATTTTGAAGCAACATGTTTTGACTTACCCTGGTATTTCTTTGTTCTGCCTGTCAGCAATCAGGTTTTAGGAATGCCTGAACTTTGGATCTATCTCTTTATAACTAAATTTCAATTCAGGTTGCATTATGTTCAAAATCAGCTGGAAATCATTCATCAAATTATACAAATGAAAGAACATGAAAGTTCACCTTTAAGCTGATTACAAGTATGTAAAACAAAGCTTGCAAAATGCAAGAAGCTCCCCTCTCCCCCCCCCAAAAAAAAAAATCCTGGGAGGAACTGAACAAATGAACAGATGAGATCCGGAGTGGTTGAAATACCAAAATGGAAAATTGCACCTCAGAAAAACCTTGACTTTGATTCAACTCCTTATTTTTATTAGAGAACTTATATTTTCCACCAGAATGGAATGAGATTGTGAAGGTCTCTGATTTTTTCACCACCTGCATTTCATGAGCCATGACAAAGAATCACAAGGGGAGGCAATGTAGGACTTTTGGTCTCATAAAAATACTCACTGAAGAAAGGTGCTCTTCTGCATGGAGGCAGAAAGACAGCAGCTGTGAAAATCTTGGGGCTAACATACATACACATTTTGAAGTAAAAAACAGTAAATATCCTTGAGCAGAATTTGCTCTGATTTTTTGTCAGCAGGTATAGCCAGGAGTGTTTTCTCAATTAAAAATATTACAGCCTGAGCCCCGGTGGTGTAGTGGTTGTGCGCAGGGCTGTGGCCCACTGGGATGGAGGTTCAATTCCAGCTCCACAGGAGCAAAGGCTGCGCCTCCTCCTCCCACCACCCGAGGGCAGCGATGCCTTAAAAAAAAATAAGTAAAATAAAATAAAAAATATTACAGCCTACAAGTATCAACAGTTTCAAATACATTAAACACAAAGTGTGCCTTGGAGATTGAAATTTTTGAAAAATTGGAAAACAAGATTATATTGGAAAATGAAAAAAAATCACTTTTAAATTTCCCTTTTGACAACAATGGCTTGGTAACTGATTAAGGCATCCAGATATAGCTCAAAAGTTTTGTTGATATTATTTTGTGCTGGGCTTCTAACTGCAAGAATAGCAGTTCACATTCACCAGCCACTTTGAGTCCTTGGGAGAAAGAGGAGGCCTTCTACTTCCATAAAGCATTATAGTCTCAGAAGCCCACCGGGACAGTTCAACCCTGTCCTCTAGGAGTCTCCAAGAGTCAGGATGGGCTCAGTGGTAGTGAGACGTGCAGAATTTTATAAATGTGCGGGCAATCTCTATAAAAACTTTTTAAAAAATCATGCTTTAAGGTTCATAGTTTTATTCCTTGTATTTTCAGAACAATTAAGAAAATCATTTCACAGGTCTGCCAATATGATAATACCTGGTCAATAAATCAAGAAAACAGACACCAACCTGTTGCCATGGGGTTGATTGCAACTGATGGCAGCCTCACATGACACGGGTGAAGGTCTCCCAGAGCTTTTTCTCGACTGTCCTCTTTGCGAAAGCAGCGCTCCAGGCCTCTGTCCCACAGCACCCGTGGGGTCATGCAAATGACTGTCTTTCAGATTGGTCATGGAGCACATACAGCTTCCACCTTCCAGGAACCCTTGGTCAATAATAGCATACAACGGAGGGAGGGCGGGGGGTGGGGGTGGGGCTTCAAAAGTTTGTGAGAGGAAAAAAAATTGCACTGTCTTTTCATCCCATTTTCCCACGAACTGTTTGAAGCCGCGTCTTACTTCCAAAATGTGTTATTGTCATTGAGTTGATTGTGCCTCCTGGTATGCATGGTCAAGTGGCTCCCTGCGGTTTCAAACTCTGTGCCTTTTCAGAAGCAGAGTATCAGACCTTCCTAAGAAGGACCTGTGGGTGGGTCGGAAGCACCGACCTCCGGGTTAGGAGTCCGGCATATCACCATTTGTGCTAGCCAGGAACTCCTTCCACAACTTCTGTTATTCTTAGCAACACCTTTGCCCCCCAAACTGTCCTGGGTTGGGCAACAAATCATAATGTCTCTATGACCTGTCCAGTTGGCTCTCACCTCTGCTGGTTCTCTGGCTCCTCTCTGTCCTGTAGCCACTCCAGGCTGCTCTCCCTTCTGGATTCAATCCCCTCCAGATGTTGCCTGCTTCTTCCACCTCCCGTAAGTCCCTGCTCCAGGGTCATGTTCTCACGGAGGCCTTCCCTGGTCAACATGCTAATATTTGCTGGGTTTTCCTCTTTTCCTATCTCTCACCCTCTGCTTAATTTTTCATTTTCACCAGCTTAGTCTCTGGCTGTCATTTCCAGAATATAAGCACCAATATAATCATTTTTTGTTTCTCTGTGTTTTTTGTTTTGCTGCATTCTGAGGTCTGTCTCCAGACAGACAATCAGTCACTATTTGTTTCAGCAAGGGGATAAATGAATTGCTGCCCCACCACTGATCACCATACCAGGTTGCTTTTAGTATGCTACATTGAACCATCACATCGTCTTAGCCTAGGTACCATTCTGTCTAGTAAAGGGGCTTTACTCTGACCATTTTATTTGATGGCTTCCATCTGTGGCTGGTCCCTTCTGGTGCTCTTTGACTTTGAGAGGTGGGCACATTATTTGTTCACGTCTCCACTACTGTACTCTGTTTAGAATTTGACCCTATTCTTCAAGATGACTGGTATCCTTCTGCCTCCAGAAAGGAGATCTCAAGGATACATCCCCATTAAGACGTGAAAACAGCCTCCAGCATTCTTGTAGCATTCATTCTTTGTTCTTCCCTGTCATTTGTCTTAGGTGCAGCTGGTGTATACGACCAATATCCGGAAGCCCACTGTGTACAGGTACTCAACACTTTTTCATTAAATCCTTTTCAAAATGAAATGATTAGATCATTTTTATCCACCCATGTTTGGACCTTAACTTGCTTTGCTATTGTTTCTCATTAGAACTCCCATCACTCTCTCCCTCTTTCAAAGCATAGGCCTTGGGCAGAGCTGGAACTCTGCCCTGCTGACTTGGCAGCCTCTCAAGGTGTCTGGCTTCTCGACAGGTTGTTACGGCTGGTGGGTCCTGCTATTTCCTTCCCCACCTGGAGAAGTGTAAACAGTCCCAGAATCACCACGGATGACTGGGTCTGAGCTGTTGCAGAGGCCATACCCCGTTTTGCTAAAGTGAAAGCACAGCTGAGGAAACTTCAGATTCCAGAATCCTTTTCTATATTTGTTCAAACTTTTCTTTATTGGGTGAAGTGATTTCCTATTAATAAAGCTGTGTGTTGAAAAAGATTCACTTCTTAGATCATTCCTGCTGGACCAAGTGGAGTCCACAGTCAAAAAAAAAAAAACCCCAAACAAAAAACAACCACTTCTCCATTCTTCAAGATCAGCCTGCAGTTTTTACAATCAGGAACTCTGCTGTGAAACTCATAAAGTGACCAGATTTTAAGCAGGACACCATTGACTGGGGGGAGGGGTGGGTTCTTGATTAAAAAATTGGTCTATATGGAGCAACAAAAATGTTCATAGAACACAAAAATATTATTGTAATATACTTATTTAATTTTAAAATGCCACGGGATGTGGGACAAATTGTTAAAAAAGCGGGGCGTCTGGTCACCTTAAACTAAAGGCTTAAACTTTCGATAACAGAGACTTGAGCTTGGTGAAGCTTACCATCTAACTCAGTCGATTTCAACTCAGAATGAGCTGGTAGGACGGAGTAGAACTGTCCCATCGAGGTTCTAAGGTTGTAAATCTTTACAGAACCCTTCTGCCCCATCTTTCTCTCAAGGAGCTGCTGGCTGAAGGGTTTGAACTACCCACCTTGTCATTAGCTGTCTTGTATTTACCCAACAGCACCACAACTGGAACAGGACACCTTATGTGTGTTCCAAATGGAAGCCAAGAGCACACTTGCACGATATGAAAGTACTTAAAAGGGGAGGACTTGTGCTATCAAGGAGTCTGTTTAAATCTATCCATTTGAGGGCCCTGTGTATGCTGGTGGGAGTGAGACCATCTTCCTAAGTTGTTTATTCCTGCTGATTTCAATTTCAAAAGCTACTGGGGCTATTTCAATAGCCCCTCTATTTTCCCTATCCCCCTGGAGAAGGGCATCATGTATGGTTAAAGTAGAGGGGTGGCACAAAAAAAGGAAGGCCTTCGACGAGGTGGATTGACAGAGTGACAGCACCTACAGACTCGGGAATAGGAACAATTGTGAGGATCGTGCAGGACTGCGCGAGGCATTGTTCTGTTGTACATAGGGTCGCTGTGGGTCGGACCCAACTTGATGGCGTCTGGCAGCAGCAGCAACAACAGCCCCGCCTCCTCAAAGCAACAACAGAGGATGCTCACACTCAAAAAGCAAAAACTGCAAGCTCGCTGCCATGGGGCTAATGTTGCGTGAGAGAGACCCCAGTGGGTTTGGGAGATGGTAACTGATTAGGAGTGTAGAAAAGCCTGGGAGTTGTGGGTTTCAAACTGCTGACTCCGGAGGATGGAAGTTCCACTCCAAACCACTGTAACACCAGACACACGATATATTTTATTTTCTTAAGATCTAGCGAACTAAATTTGTAGGGTTTTTTTTTCCAATACAGAAACTAAGACTTTCATAGGAAAACGAATGAGCATGTGAAAAGAAAATCTGTAAACCCATCCAACCAAGTCGTTTTCCTGTGTATCAGCCAATGACACACCATCCCTGTTAATAATCTGTCTTCCCTCTCCCCTGAAGTATGGGTCTTTGGGCATTTTCTACCAGCTCCAGTCTCCATCTTCTCTTGCTCTGCTCTATGTTACAGAAGCACTGTAACATGGAAGATGGTCTTCCAGAGACAAGAAGATAAGATGACTTCTCGGGTGGGTCTCCCCATCCATTCTTGCCTTCCAGTAGTGTTTCTGATCATTGTTCTGTCTTCTTTCTAGCTTCAACCACCGCAAGACAGTCCTAAAAACAAAACAAAGGCAAAACACAAGGCAAAACCCCACTCCCGTAGAGCTGATTCCAATTCACAGACTTTGGAGAACGAGAACAGGACTTCTGCACAGGGCTCCACGGCACTGGTCTTTATACTCCAGCAGCAGATTGCCACATCTTCCTCCCAGACAGGAGATGGTGTGATAGCTGTAACCACGGACCTTTTGATTAGCCGCTGAGTTCTTAACTACCAAACCACCAGGGTTCCCTCCTGGGTCCCTGGGCTCCAGCACTTCTCTCTTCTTTGTCGCTTTGGTCTAAGAGGAGTAATGACTTCCTGCTGATTGGGTTGGCTCCTTGTCTTTTGTTTCTTAGCACTCTCTCTTGAGTTAAGTTTCTGAATTAAGTCATCTGTATTAACTCACATCATTTATGTTTTCCTTTTGGAAACTCTCCTGATAGGGTTTCCATGCCTACCGTGTAGGCCAAGGTGGGAAAGAGGCAGGAAATCTAGGTGACCTTGTAAATATTTAGTAAAACACAAACCAAACCATCCAGTTGATTTGAACTCACCTTATAGCTCGATTCTGGCATCGTAGGACAGAGTAGAATGTTTTCAAGTCTATAATCTTCATGGAAGCAGGCTGCCCCATATTTCTCCATTGAGATAGCTGGTGGGTTTGAATCACCAACCTCTTGACTAACACTTCTTTACTTAACACTGAGTCACCAGAAATCCTTGGGACCATCTGAGAGGGACTAAATTGGTCACTTGCATGGACATTTTTGTTCCCAGGTTAAAAGTCAGTAAATCTTGGCTCTGACAGATATCATGTTGCACCTAGAAGGCTGATTTTTACTTTAGAAGATCGTATCTTCTGTTCTCCTGATTTTGCCCTTGTTTTTAAATACTCAAAGATATGTTTGTGAGCAGTGAGATATGTGGTCAAGGATCAAACAAACAAACAAACAAACAAAAAAAAACAGCCTCAATTTGATAGCAGTTTATAGTGACTCTGTACAGGGTTCCTGAGACTACAAGCCTTTACAGAAGCAGCCAGTCTTCCTTTCACTTTCAGAGCCTTTGGTGGGTTTAGAACTGTTCATCTTGAAGTTATCAGTCCAACACCACCAAGGGATACTAACTTAGAAGATTCGCACCCCTTCTTTTTTTTGGGGGGGGCATCACTGCCCTGGTGGGAGTAGAAAGCCCAGCCTTGCTCCTGGAGAACTGCTGCTAGATTTGAACCACCAACCCTGTGGGCCATAGTCCCATACACAATCACTATGCCACCGGAGTTCAGCCCTCCCCCCTCTTCTTAAGAGAGGAGATGATAACCATTTCCCTCCTACTTTTTTTCCTGGTTAGTATATATATGCAAACTCAGTGGTATAAGTCTTTGTATTTATTTTGTAAATGTTGGCTGCAAAATTTAGAATACGCGATCTTATTTATGACTTTGTATGTAGTTGTGTGTCTGTATATATGTGTGTGAGGCAAAATGCAATTGATAAACCTTTTGGAGATTAACAACAGTAGTATTTCCTTCTTAGAAATGTGCTTCATATTTGACTACTAAGTAGGAGGCTTGCTGTGGATTTCTCTGCTGCTTTTCTTGCTCCCTAGATCTTTGATTAGGCATTTACAATGCTCTGCTTTTCCTTCAGATTGTAACAATTGTTGCAATGTTTACACAGACCTCACAGACTATATTCATGATGAAAGGGCTTATTGAGGAAGTTAACAGATGGGAAATTTGCAGGCTACAGTTGTTCATCACAAGAAGTTACAAAGTTCTTTGGGGGATGTTAATAAATCCCCCAAAGGTTTGCCACTTCGTGGTAAGCATCAATATGAAGGCATTCATCTCATACTCCATGGCTTAGCAGATCCACTTGACAAAGTGCCCAGAGGTATGCCATGCCAGTGAACCCCAACCAAAAGGCACTCGGCTTCATTTCTGTGGTATAGCAAGCTCAGCTCCCCCGTGTAAGTTCCAGAGGCATCCCACTCCACAAACCAGCTGTACCCCAAAGCACTGGGCTTTCCTTACCAAATATGCAAGAGTATACGTTGACCCAAATACCAGCGGAGACACCTAACTTTACCACAAAAATTGCATTAAAAAGTGCTGAAATACTCGGCTTATACATGAGTATGTACGGTAACTCCATGAGTTCTGGGAAGTCCACCATTCTGTTTCCTGCTCTGCTCCTGGTTCCTGGTTTCTGCTGCTGCTCTTCTGCTATCATAACTATCTTCTACATGCAGGAAGTTCACTGTACAGTGATCTCAGATCCTTCCAATTCACTCCTTGAGTTTTCCCTCTTCTGCTTCTTAGAGGGTTCATTTTATAACCAGCAGAATGACATTCTACTTGAGGCTGTTTCCACACCTTCTTACCCATACCCATGCAGGAAAAGGTCAGTTGTTGGGAGTTTCAGAGATTATGACTGCAAGAGTCACATTAAATAATTCATTGCCTCTGCAAAGTTCAATAATAGCAATAGTAGTTTATTTGGATTTCAAAGGACTTTTTTTTTTTTTTTTTTGGTTTTTGTGGGCATCACTGCCTCTGGTGGTCGTGGGCGCTACGCAGCTGCCGCTGGATTTGAACCGCCAAGTCCACAGGCTGCAGTTCCGCACTCAACCACTTACGCCACCAGGGCTCAGCCCTTCAAAGGACTTTTAAGCCTATTTTCCCTGTTTGGTAGCACAATGGTTTACAGTAATCCTTTTCCTAAAATTGAACCACTCTTAGATGCTTGGGATAAACACCATTTAGTTATGATGTATAGTTTTCAAAAACACATTTCTGTTGTCTTATTTTACCATTCCATACATATGTGCACACACATCTGTTGTCATCTCTTTGTCCAGTTTTAATATCAAGCTTCTCTTAGAATCATAGAATGAGTTAGGTACTTTTCATATTTTTTATATACCCAAAGACTTCATAAAACTTCCTGCTCTAGCCCCAAGAATGATAGCCCCAGAACACCAATGCACAGAGAAGACCATAGCCGACCACCACCCCACCCCAACGAGGCAAACATCCTTCACTGTCCCATAGCACTACAAGGGAAAACACTGGAGACACAGTGTGGTAATTGTGCCTCATCTGACCCCATCACACTAGGGTGAAACACTAAGGGCTTGTAACACAGCAGCAAGGGGGGCAAAGCAATGAAGTCAAAAATAGACTTTGGGGCCAGGGCGTGGCATCACATGAGACTCAACTGGAAAACACTCCTGAAGGTCAACAGATGTTGAACTATTTATAGGCTCTTCTTTTTGTTGTTGTTTTATTTTTGCTGTTGTTTTGTTTCTCTTGTTGTTTTGTTTTGCTTTGTCTGGGTTTTGTGCTTGCTATTTTCTCTGCATGCCTATCTAAATAAGATAGGTGGGATAAACAATCCAGAGAAGAATATGGGACTGATGGTGGTGGTGGGGGAGAGAGGATGTTGAGGAAAAAGAAGTGGGTGTTAACAAACCCAGGAGCAAGGGAGCAGCAAGTGATCTAAAATCAATGACAAGGAGGGCAGAGGATGTCTGGTAGGACTTGATCAAGGGCAATGTAGCCAAGAGGAATTACTGAAATTGAATGAAGGGAGAACATGGTAGTGGGACAAGGGGAAAATAAAAAGAAATAGAGGAAAGAACTAGGAGGTAAAGGACATTTACAGAGGTACAAATACAGGCATGTACACATGTAAATATATTTGTATATAAGGATAGGAAACTAGATCTATGAATATATATTCTTACATTAAGTATTAAGGTAGCAGATGGACATTGAGCCTCTACTCAAGACCTCCTTCAACCCAAGGACACTTCGTTTCAATAACATGGCGTTTTGTGATGCTCACCATCCCGACATGATCACTGAAGACAACATGGGTTCATAAGCAACTGTGGTGGACAAAGCTGATGGTGCCTGACTAAAAGATAGTCTACAGGGGCTGAGCTCCGGTGGTGTAGTGGTTGTGCACAGGACTGCAGCCCACTGCGTTGAAGGTTCAAATCCAGCATCAGCTCTCCAGGAGCAAGGCTGGGCCTCCTACTTCCACCACTAGAGGGCAGTGATATCCCCAAAACAAAAACAAAAAACAAACAAAAAAGATATAGTGTCCCTACAAATCCAGCTAGACTAGGGACTGTACACTGGAGCTGGAAACGTGGGGAATTCAGGACAGATGATCCCTTCAGGACCAATGGTGAGACTAGTGAGACTGGGAGGGTGGAAGAAAGGTAGAGTAGAAAGGGGGAACTGATTGCAGGGTTCTACATATAACCTCTTCCCTGGGGTACAGACAACAAGAAAGTGGGTAAAGAGACACATCAGACAGTGTGTGATATGACAAAGTAATGGCAATTTATAAATTATTAAAGGTTCATAAGGAAAGGGGAGTGGGGAGGGAGGGGAAATATGGGGAGCTGATATCAAGGGCCAAAGTAGATGGAGGATGTTTCAAGAATGATGATGGCAACAAATGTACAAATGTGGTTTGCATATAATTAATGTATGTATTGATCGTGAAAAGAGTTGTATGAGCCCCCAATAAAATTATTTTTAAAATAAATAAACAAATAAAATAAAAATAAAAAAAAGAAATGTAGTGTCTGGGGGTCTTACAGACTTGAAGGCTGACAAGCAGTTATCTAACTGAGAAGTAACAAAGCCCACATGTAAGAAGCAGCCAGCCTGTGTGATCATGAAGTGTCAGTGAGATCAGGTATCAGGCATCGAAGACGCAGAATGAAAGACCACTTCAATGTGAATGAGGGAGAGTATGGAATGGAGCGCCAAAGCCCATCTGTAGACAATTGAACATCGCCTTACAGAAAGGTCACAAGGAAACGACAAGCCAGTCAGGGTGCACTACAGCATCGGTGAAGCACACAATTTTCCTCTAACATTTTAATGCTTCTTCTTCTCCCCTCTTCCCTCTCTGCCAACTATCATGACCCAAATTCTACCTTTCCAATATGGCCTGACCAGAGCATGTACACAGGTACAGATAAAAGCTGGAAACATGGAATCCAGGACAGATAAAACTCTCAGGACCGATAATAAAGTAGTGCTACCAGGAGGGGAAGGTGGGCAAGAGAGGAGGAACCAATCTCAACAATCTACATATAACCCCCTCTCTCTTGCAACTACTCAACTATCCAAAAAGCTCTTGTAGATAATGTGGAAAATGCCTGAGCAGGTATGGTTTGGCCCAGGGTTCTCTGGTTGATGATGTCTAATCTGTCTTTTCACCATTTGTCTTCAGCCTGACTGTAACTAATAGAAGTCTTTATCCTTTATAATAACAATAAATTGAAAGTGCTAATATAAAAAATGCAAGGCTAAAGCTCTATTCGCAGGGCTCTTTGCATCTAATTGTTGGAGGAGAAAAAGATGGCCAGTTACATGGCCATTTCTTTTCTTTATGCTCATGAGAACAGTGTTTTTTCCCCCATTTTTTAACAAGACAAGAGAGAGAGAAATGGAGAGCAAAAAGGCAGAGGACTTATTCACATTTTCATTTAATACTCATATTTAAAATAGCTTCTGTTTCTGCTTATTGATTTGGTATGTAAGGTGGAGGGTGGTAAAAGCCTTTGGGAGGTATCTTATATGTGATTAGACATTTGAATTTTGATGTGCTAGTATGGTTCTCTTGCTTTCTCCTATAGTGAAGTCACAGAGCCAAATAAATCACCAACACTTCCTAAAACCTCAGCAGCTGCTCAGCTGGATGAGCTCATGGCCCATCTGTGTGAAATGCAGGCCCAGGTGAGTACAGCTTCTCTGTTAAACCCTCCGGGGTTCGGAGAAACTTTAGTTTATCTTCATAGAACTCTGCTCTGCAACGCTCTTTTGGGAACTCTTCTATGCTGCAATTCATTTTTCCAGACTAAATATAATACAATGAAAGAGCTAAACTTCTACAGTGTGTTATCCAGATATGAAAGGTAATCTGATACTGACCATCCCCTCAAGGAGTTTGGAATGGCTTGTTAAAATGAGCCGTATAAACGGTTAAGTCACTTTGAGTCAATATTAGGGAGATAGAGAGACATTGAAGGTTTTATCAGGGAGCTGGGATGGTCCCTAAAGGATGAGTTTGGATGTAAAAAGGTGGAAGGGTGAAGGGAAGATGGCAGTGGGATACTCTGAATGAACCTTGAGGTCATAGCCAGTAATAAACAGGTGAAATGTGAAAGGGCTGTTACATGAGCTGCCCAAGTGTACTAGAGGAGCCCAAGAGCTAATCTCGGACAAGGCAGAGCAGGGGGAGATCAATGCACGGTTCTGAAAAGATGAGTCCCACCTACTATATTGTGATAACACCCATTTCTTTGTGAAGGGTAGACTCATCTAGTCTGGCAGGGGTTATAAATCAGCTTAGCAGGCTTATGAGTTTATTATGGGAAATAGGGCCTAGAATTCTTATACTACATAAGTTCTAAGGCTGGTTGGAAGATTCGATACACACACACACACACACAAAATGACTACGGTGTATTTCTAAGACATTGTATAAAATCATAGGGAGGGCCAGAACTTTATCTTTGAGGCTCATCTTTGGACTCCCTATGCCTAGCATGGAACCTGGAATATAATACCACACATCTATTAAAAGGACAGATGAATCAACACCATAAACAAGTTTTCACTACTAACTGATGTTCTTTGTTAGACTGATGTCTACAAGCGTTGTTTCATTATATGGTGTACCTGAAAATAATATTGCCCCCCCAAGGTTTTTAGGCATTTAATTATATTTTCTAATTGATTTGGCATATGTCATGGTTTACTTAAATTTTTAATAAAGTCTGTTTTTTAAGTAAGCATGCATTGACATTGTCCAAGGATCAAAAGTTCCAAAAAAATATGTTGTGTGTTGTTGAATTTGTTCTGATTCCTACTGACCCAACAAGGCAGAGTTGAACTTCATAATAGTGCTTCATGGACTGTTATCATCATGGTTGAAAATCAGGAAAAGTATGCATCAGTGTTGTAACCTTTCATTCTTATTCAGTGTGTATGCTGAGCAAATTAGATGAAATACTCAATTATGTGAAGAACACAACATCAGGATTAGAAGAAGGGTTACTAACATCTTGTGATGTGCAGATGACACCATCGTCCTTGCGGAAAGTCACGAGGATTTGAAGCACTCACTGACATAAAAATCAAAGACCAAAGCATTCAGTGTGGATTGCAATTCAATGTAAGGAAAACCCCAAATATCACAACCGGAGAAAAGAATGAAGTTGTTAAAGATTTCATCTTGCTTGTATCCACAATCAATGCTCATGGAAGCAGCTAAATTATAACTCAATAAATTTAACTTAAAATTTAAAAAAAATTCAGAGATGTTGGGCAAATCTGCTGCACAAGAGTTCTTCAAGATGTAGACGAGCAAGTATTTCATCTTGAGGACTAAGGTAACCCTTGGCCTTTTCAATTGCCTCCTAGACATATAAAAGTTGGCTACTAAATAAGGAAGACCAAAGGATAATTGATGCATTTGAATTGTGCTGACCAGGATTAGTGAAAGTGCCATGGATTTCCAGAAGAATAAACAAATTTGCTTGGAGTGCTCCTTAAAAGCAAGACTTTGTCTCATGTACTTTGAACATATTATCAAGAGAGACCAGTCTTGTAAAAACAACATCATACTTGGAAAAGCAGCAGTTCAGTGAAAATCAGGAATTGACACCGTTGCTGCAACAACACGGTCAAATATGAGAACACTTTTGAGGAAGGCAGGCGTGGTTTCAGTTTGTTGTATGTAGAACTACTCCGAGTCAGAACTGATTTGATGGCACCCAATGTGGAAACAGATGACCAAGCTTTAGCTTCCCTCAGAACCTTTGGGTAGATTTGAACCACCAACTTTGTAGTTGACAGCCAAGTACTTAGCCATTGTATGACTGTGGTTTCTTTTTGGAATATACATGGAGCTAAATATAGATACAGATAAAAACATATGTAGATATTTTCATAGATGTGTCTATATAGGAAATCTATAACAGATGTGGATACTGGTATATTCTTATGTTTTTATCTAGTGTTTTCTAGTTTTTATCTAGTGTTATCTAGTTTTTCTCTTGTGTTTGATATTGCGCATCCCATCAGATCCTTCAGACATTAGCCATTTGGGCATTAACCTCTTAAATGCTAACTAGCATTATATAAGAGAAGCAAACAGAAATCTGCCAGAAGATGAAAATTTCCTGAGGCCAAGTAAACATTTGGGATTAACGAGATAACCTGAGGATGTTCCAGGCAGTAAAATGAGGATAAGAGGAGGCCTGAAGACAGAGAGCACCAGAGCATCTTTGGAAGCCTGTAGGGAGCCTGGCGGCTCAGAAAGGAAGTCTTTTACCGAGTAAGGGAGCTCTGGTGGGATAGTGGTTATGTGTTCAACTACTAAGCACCAGTCAGCAGTTTGGACCCATTTAGCCGCTCCAAGGGAGAAAGATGGGGCTTTCTGCTCCTGTAAAAAGCTACAGCCTCAGAAACTCACAAAGGCAGTTCACCTCTGACCCATGGGATCGCTACGAGTCAGCATTGACCTGATGGCTGTGAGTTTTATGTTTAGTTTTTAGCTGAGTAATAAAATATTGGAAAGGTAAAGTGAGGACAGTGAATACCTATCTATCTGATGAAGACAAGTTTGAAGGGCAGTTTTAGGTATATTTTAGTAGCAGGCACTTAGTGGGTGTGGAAAGCAGCAGAATCAGGACCTGAGGTGATAAACCAGGATAAACCAGACATCTTTGTGTTGTCATTTGCAACTCTTCCTTTGGGTGGCTTATAATACATGTTTTGGACGTCGGCTTATATAAATCCAACCCTTCAGCAAGTTTATCCCTGCCTTCTTCCTTAACACTGACCCAAGTCCTCATTTTGGTCTAAGCTATCATTACAGCCTCTCCCCTAGTATCTCTCAGTTCTCCACTCAGTTCCCACAAGGATCTTAGAAATTGTATTTGTTGACTTTGATGCTTGAGATGTTCAAGTAGCTCCCATTACACTTGGAATTGAGCCAATGCCTTTCCCATCAGGCCGATGTGAACTGTGCTTTTCTCTTTTCTGTCCATCATCTCCTGCTATACGTAGTCTCATTCCCTAGTTCTCACCCCACGAGTTATTGCCCTCTTTGTTCAGCGTGCCAAACTCTTTCTTTCCTCAAGTCCTTCCCCCACTTGGGAATACTTTCCCTATAAATATCGATCAGTATTTCTGGACTCCAAATGCTTGTATCACTCAATCATCCTCTGCTCAGCTGTCATATTCTTTGAGAAACCTTTTATCAAGTCCATCTAAGTCAATACTTCTTCACCACCCTCCGCCCCCTCAATGGCTTCTATCTCGCTATAGAACTTAGAACTTTTCCTGACCTCAGTAAATAATTTGTTTAATTATTTATGATCTAACCCTCTGTAGAATGAAAGTACCAGGCAAACAGATTTCCAGTCTTTCTAGTGCATTGCTTTATAGCTAGAGCTCTCAACAGACTACTGACAAGTGTGTCCGCAGTCAATATCCATCTTAGAAGAAAGGCACCCAGAATGACAACTGGAGAAGCTTCAGTTTACTTACTTTGCATGCCATCGGGAAAGATGAATGTTGTGAAAGAGGTGTCATGTCAGCAGAAACAAGGGGAACCCTCAGTGAAATAGACTGTTCCGAGAGTCAAAACAAGTCAATTGAACCACAATTGGTCACGCAAATGACACCAGACCACACAATGTTAAATCTAAGGTGACTATGAACCAAGAGCTGAGAGACTCGGGGGACCCCCAACAGCCACAACACACGGTGCATAATAAATATGGCTTAATAAATGAATGGGATTAGTTGCTGATTATAAGAGCCTGAAAGGATATAGTCTTCATGCTTTCAGTTTTATACAGTCAGAAAAGATATGCACATGGAGGAAGATCACTTTTTTATGTAATTAGAAAGGGAGATGAAAACACTTTTGTTAGAATGAAAATGTTGGATTGTTTCCCAGGCCCTGAAGGAGGTAGGGAGAGACACAGTGGTGAATCAGTAGAGGTGAGCTTCCACTTCATGAGTCATACCCGTGAGGGTAAAGATACAGGAGGCTGATCCTCTTTGTGGTTCTTTTCTTGCTATTAGGTGGAAGTGAAAGGAAATGTGGGCAAGAATCACCCACTGGACAAGCCAGATCACAAATCCTCCCTGGACTCCATGCTGGGGAATTTGGAGCAGGATTTACAGAACCTTGGGATCCCCACAGTACCCAAGGGTCATTGTGCTTCCTGCCAGAAACCGATTGTGGGCAAGGTGAGACTAACCAAGATGGTCCCACAGTCATCTGTGTCTGTCTCTGTCTACCAAGATGGCCCTTTCTCTTTCTAGTCTATGACATTTTCACTATTGTTAATTGTCATCGAATTTGTTTTGATTCATGGTGATCCTGTGTAGGCAGTCCAGTCCAGTGTCCTGCCTGGGAAGGGTATAAGTGTTCCATAGAGTTTCTGTGGCTGAAATTTTAATGGAAACCAATCACCATTTTAGATGTAGATAATTATGGGTTTTACTGACAGTGCTCTAGGCATTACATGTTCACAAGCATCCTCCTTCTTTGATCCAGTCAGTACTTTATGATTGCTCCCTTTGCAAAGATAAGAAAACTGATTTGCCTGAAGGGCAGAGATAAGATTTGAACCCACAGAACTCTAACTGAACTTAGAGCTCTTAAAACATGTTTTCTGTGCTGCTTCTATTGAGAGCACCCAAGCAGTCCCTGTGCAAACTAATGGATGACAACTTTTTTTTAATATGTCATGTTATTTGGAGCTCTTACAACTCTTAAAATATTCCATACATCAGTTGTATCAAACACATTTGTACATATGTTGTCATCATCATTTTCAAAACATTTTCTTTCTACATGAGTCCTTTGTATCAGCTCCTTAAGACTATAACTTTTTTGTTTGTTGTTTTAAATCATTTTATGGGGGCTCTTACAAACCTTGCCACGATTCATATATACATCCATTGTGTCAGGCACATTTGTACATTTGTTGTCCTCATCATTCTCAAAAGCCCTCTCTTATTTATGCATTTCTAAAAATCATTTTATACAACTCAGATCACGATCAATATATCCATCCATTGTATGCCGACCACACCTGTACATTTGTTGTCATCATCATTCTTGAAACATTCTCCTTCTACTTAGGCCCTTGGTATCAGCTCCCCATATTTCCCCTCCCTCCCCACTCTCTCTCCCTCATGAACCCTTAATAATTTACAAATTATCACTATTTTGTCATATTGTCCGATGTGTCCCTTCACGCACATCCCTGTTGTCCATACCCCAGGCAGAAGGCCATATGTAGATCCATGCAATTAGATCCACCTTCCTTCCACCCTCCAGTATCACCATTCTCAGCACTGGTCCTGAAGGGATCATCTGTCCCAAATTCCCCATGCTTCCAGCTCCAGTGTATATCTCCTGGTCTCACTGGATTTGTAGGGTAGACTTGGGATCATGATAGTGGATGAGAGGAAGCCTATGAGACCTAGAGGAAAGTTGCATATTTCATTGTTGCTACACTGTACTTGGACTGGTTCGGATGGATGACAACTTTAAGGTGAACTCAGTTATAAAGCGTAACTGAACACTTCTGCGCTGCATCTCCTGTCCTCCAAACTGTCCTTGATAAAGGGCCATGGGTCTTGAGATGAAGTGTTGGGACCAGCAGATGAAAGTTATAATTTGGCCTTCTTCTCTTTCGGGGGCGCCTTGAAGGCCAGAGCAGTAGTTGTCACTTTGTCTATTGCCACCATATGCTCTATTGTTTCTGCCACCCTCTGAGGAAGGACATGGGTAACATACATTCATGGACTTTGTCAGTATGATCCCTTAAGAGGGTGAGCTCCCTTGACCATCTACAGAGCATGGATGGTTGACGGTCTTAGGTGGCCCCAGCGTTGTGGAGTTTTACGATGTGTCATTTTCATGGAACACTGTGTGAATTATGCCCTCTGAAATTATGCAACTTGTAGGCCCTAGAGCACTGACTGGGTTCCCATGTCTGACTCTATGTCCTCTCCAGGTGATCCAAGCTCTTGGGCAAACATGGCATCCAGAGCACTTCATCTGCACTCACTGCAAAAAGGAGATTGGCACCAGTCCCTTCTTTGAGAGGAGTGGTCTGGCTTACTGCTCCCAGGACTACCACCAGCTCTTCTCTCCACGCTGTGCCTACTGTGCCGCTCCCATCCTGGATGTGAGTCAAGCCCCTGCCCCAGCCTGTACTCATGGTGCTGCAAATCAACCTGCTGGTAGACTACACGGCAAAGCTTCTTACATGGTGGGGTCCCCTAATTGAATGTGGGGGTCGCAAAAATATGTCAAGAGTAAAAGATTTCTGAAAATGCAAAGACCAAAAATGAATTCCAAATCCAACGCCTAATGAACCCATTGCGTTTCTGGCAGCGTTGTCTATAGTGCGACACATGTTGGGCCAACAGGGGTCACCAGTGGGAAAAGTTGTAAAAACCCCACGAGCACTGCACATTCTCCTGTTTCCCCATGTTCTCCTTTTCCAGAGAGTGCTGACAGCAATGGACCAGACCTGGCACCCAGAGCATTTCTTCTGCTCTCACTGTGGAGAGGTGTTTGGCGAAGAAGGTATGATCCACACGCTATATCCTGAAGCCCAGGGGCTATTTATTAGACAGGTTGTGCCTGTCCTTGTCACCCACTGGCTGCCTCATCTGCATGGTGGTGGTCCTGGTGGTGGCATCACAATCCACTGAAGTTCTAGCTGCCTTCTCTCCCCTCCTTCCCCTGACACTGACAAGTTTTGGTTACACTAACTTTTTCAATAAGAGAAATACAACATTCATATATTACTCAAGGTTAATAAGGAAAACACATATTCCTCACTTTTCTTTTCCCATTCCTAAATCCAGAAGCCCTGGAAACTCTATTGTGGTGTGTTGGGTTGCTAATTGCAAGGTTGGCAGTTCAAATCTCCCAGTCTCCCCACAAGAGAAGTTCGAAACTATCTGCCCTTGTCAAGATTTACAGCCTCAGAAACCATATACAGGGTCACTATGAGTCGGAATCCATTCAGTGGGTTTGGTTTCTTGCTTTACCTCTAGATCTAGCTTTTCTCTCCAAATTCCTCCTTATTTTTTTCCTGTTACTTTTTGTTGTTTACTTGTGTTTCAAGTAAGATCATATACATAGGTTTTATATTAGAGAAGAGGTGGTTTGAAAAATATTATGACTGCCCATCTCACTCAAAATGCAATCATGCCAGAGTTCAGGAGTGAGGTGTTCTGTGTGCTCGTGTTGTTGGCATCCATGTACACATTGTTCACATTGAGCATGGCATTGGGATCAGCCTGCCTGGCTTATAGCTGCGTGGTGACATTTATTTGCTGAATTGTGTTCAAGTTGTTAACCTCACTGTGCCTCCATTTCCTCATCAGTAAGAAATGTTATGGGTCCTGATGCAAGTTTAAAGAGACATACCTGTGTGGTGTTAGGACAGTGCCTGGTACACGGTGTTATAACTCTTATTGTAAAGTTGTTCTGACTCCCAGAGACTCACACATTCAGAATAGATGGCTCCATACTCAACAGACAAAGAAATAAAGCATTACAAACTCACTGGCATTGAGTCAAATTCCAATTCATAGTGACATTACAGGACAAAGTAGAACTGCCCCATGGGTTTCCAAGACTACTCTCTATCCGAGTAGAAAGCCTGATCTTGTTCCCTCAGGGTAGCTGGTCATTTTGAACTGCTGACCTTGTGCTTTGCAGACCAAGTCATAAACCCACTAAGCCAACAGGGCTCCTGAGAACTTCTCTATAAGGTTGTCTTTTTTATTTTGCTGGTTTAACTGCAATCTTTACAGAGTTAGATTGCATGCCTTACCTCCATCATGCTGCTAGGTGGATTCAAATAGTCAACTGTCAGGTTGGTAGTCAGTGTAAACTATCTGTGCTACCCAGAACCTAATGTGAATGTTACCTTATATTAGTGTTGTGCTAGTATTAAATTTATACTAGTACTACCACATATGAGTTTTTTCATATGAGTTTTTTTCCCCTCTGCAGTTAATAGTTGAGCCTCAGCTTCCATTCCCATTCAACTTCTCACTAATTTATTTGGCAAGATTGTAAACATTCCTCTCAAAATGACCCAGCACATCTGGTAATATGTCAGATCCATCTCCTCCCCTTCTTTCCCCCAAACACCTTTCCAAGTCACCTTTTGTTCCAACATTCATCAGGTCTGAGTCATTATCCTGAGTATTCCTTTCACTCTTCTTTTATTCCATGTCCTTTTAAACATAGGTTATTGCTTACATTTTATTAAATATAACTTCTAGTAGCTTCCTGAACCAGAGGTAATTCTTTTTGAGACCACGGTCATCTGAAAAATGTATTTTATTTTATTTTCAACCTCGATTTAAGTTGCCTGGACTTAGCATTCAAGATAGAAGCAATTTTTCTTCATAAATCTGGACACTGATTCTGGTTTCTATAGCTGAGGAGTGTGGTTTTATTAGTATTCCTGGATCTTTCTACATGAGCTGATCTTGTCTCTTTACAAGTATAAGCTTGAAAAAGGTCATGGAAAAATGGCCCCTTGTATTTGTTCCTTCTGTTTGTCGCATTGCCATTGCCTCCTCCCATCCTGCTCCTTCTTTTTATGTTTGTTTTAAATAAATATGACTTATGCTTAGATCCCCCAAATATTTTTTATTCTTTTCCTGTCTTCAAAATGGACTCAGTGCACATGTTTGTCTCTGAAATAAAAACCAGAGTAGTCCCATGCCTTTTCAAATTCATCTTCATAACAAAAGTTTTCAGTAGAAAATCAGTTTAAGGAAGCATGAGAACTCAGTTCGCAAGTAATTCAGTCCAGGTAATAGCAAAAGTTTCCCATTTATATAAAATGACAGCGATTCCTTCTCACCACGGGGCCTCCTGGCTGTAGGAGGTTAAGAAGGGCATCTCTGGCTCTCACACCTACTGCTGATCTTGATTTCTGGCCCCTCCACCCCAGACTGAAAGCTGGGGGAGGAAGGAGAGCAGCAGGGAGGGCAGCCAACTCCAGACTTGTCCAGCCCTCTCCTCAGCCAGCTCTGTGCTCTCAGTCAGGCCCTGGTAGATGTTTCACTCTTGTTTCTTGCTTGCTTTCACACATTCAGGACAGCCTCCACCATGAACCCTCAGGTGCCCTTTACTTGTCGTGGCTGGCTGACACATTTTTCACAATCTACTTGGCACAGATAATTCTTGAGGGTTCTCATTTTCCCCTCCAGCTGATTGCTTTGCAATTATTAAGATACTTCTGCGCCATTTCTTTTTCTCTCATTTAGGTGCTATGGAAAATTTAAATTTTTCTCTCTTGGACCCTAGCATTACAGTCAACTTCCATCTGCATCTCTCTCTTCTGCTGCCAAAAGGCATTGTAATCAGATTGTCATCCAAAGCTTTTTCTTGGGGCTAATCAGAGAGTGTCCAGTATTCCACTAGAGGAGGACACCTATTGTGGAGGACCAGCATCTGAATGGGTCCAAGGGGTGGGTGTGCAACTGATGGGTAAATTAAAGGAACATCAGACTAGATATGCAAGGGCTCACCTTTTCCAGGGAGACTGGAATCAGAGCATGAAAGCCAATGTATTCTCTCACACACTTATATAATCTTGGGCGTACAAGCTACACCATACACAAAAGTAACAGGAAGGGGACGTGTTAGCCTCTAACAGTGGTTCTCAACCTTTCTAATGCTGCGAACCTTTAATTCAGTTCCTCATGTTATGGTGACCCCCAATAATAACATTATTTTCATCGCTACTTCATAACTGTCATTTTGCCATTGTTAGGAATCCGGTGACCCCTGTGAAAGGGCCATTCGACCCCCAAAGGGGTTGCAATCAATAGGTTGAGAACTGCTATGTCAGAGGCATATATATAATAGGAAGGGGAGGTGCTGGGGGATACACACATAATAAGACAGGCAGGTTTTGGAGTTAAGATGGTGGCTTAACCTTAGTAATTCCTGAGCTGGCTTGACCTAAAGTGTCCCTGAGCTCTTATCCAGGCAAGTGATCTATAATCCTTATCAGAAAGGAGTGGCTATACTTAGAGTGGGGTGGTCTGATCACGCTTGCTGGCAGACAACCTTCTAGCAGATAACCTTCACGCAGTTAAAATTCAGAAGTATAGCAGCAATCATGTGCTTGCAAACAGCACCTTGACATTGGCATCATTATATTGTGGGGAATAGCTTCTTTAGGCAAATGTGACTGGGCTTCATCCCCAACCCATGAGCATGGAGGCATCCCTCTATGAGAGTCTTGGCCATCCAGACTCCTTACAATGTGAGCATAGAGAATTCGTTCGCATACACTTTCTTCCTGGTTTTCAGTTTCTCACAACCTACCAAGCTCTCTGAGTGGTCCCCTGAAGGCCCATCTCTTTTTATTTTTTTGGGGGGGGGGCATCACTGCCCTCTGGTGGGAGGAGGAGGTCCAGCCTTGCTCCTGGAGAGCTGCTTGAACCGCCAAGGCAGTGGACCGCAGTCCCGCACTCAACTACTACGCCACCAGGCCTCAGCCGGAAGGCCCATCTCTTGACATGCTTTGAAACACAAAGCATAGCTGAATGCATCTGGTAGTCGCTAAGTATGGGATATTTATGACATAGTTTTCTCCAAAGAAATTCCTCTTAGATCTCCTTTTATATTTTACCTATTTCATACCTTCAGTGTGAATGAGGAGTTCAAGACTTGTACAAACATTCTCTGGCAATCCAACATGGAGGATGTCTTGACGCTCCATTTGGCATTTTCCTTCTATGATATCTTGGTACCTTATATCTTGTTGCACCCGTCTTCGTCAAATGCTGCCAAAGAGGGCATCTTGAGCTGTGTATTTGGAGTAGAAAGTCCAAGTTGAGATTGAAGCTCACCCTTGTTTTTTGAGGTGCTGCACACTTTCTGCAATACCAGCTGCCTCTTGACTGAGGCTCTGTTTCTCTATTGCTGTGGGAGTATCTTTACTCTCCAGGTACCAACATGAAATGTTTTATTTGGCAGTCAACCTGGAGGCAGTGGCACAGAGTCATCTACTTGAAAAGAGCTTGTAGTAATTTGAATGTTCACTGAAGCTTGCTTGATGTACTTTGCAAATAATGGTTGGCTTGTTTTTTCTAGACTGCACTCTGGTTAAGCAGCGTTTGTCCTTGAAATTTCATCTAAATCTTATTAAAATATGTCATGGTAAATGTATATCTTATGCAGAGATGTCTGAGAACGAGCTGAGTAGAAGAGTCAGCAAGAGAATAATGCCCCTGGAAGAGTAGGAGATAGTTGCCTGAGAATAGAACACAATAAGGGCATATTTCATGCCAGAATAAAAATGCTCTATCCACAGAATGACCAGAAAGAACTATACAGGGGACTAGTTCTCATTGTTCTTGTCTGGGGCTCTTTCTGAAACTGCAAGGCTACTTGAATACATACTATTTGAGTTCAATGATGACTTCATATCTGCATGAAGTCACACATAAGCCTCATTCTTGAGTTGTACTCCCAAAATTCAAAAAATAAGTTCATTTACTCATCAGTCATTCCTCGTGAATTGTATTTCTGTTTTTATCCTTGACTCTGGAAATGGGTCTCCTATCATCTGTTCGATCCATTCATTAGATGGGACCCTGCTTTACCCCACGTCACATAGTCACTCACAGAATTCCTATAATGACAGCTTAACACCAAAACCTCCTGGGAAATTAAATCCATCTGCATTTTTGTTGCAGTTCAGAGAATTCCTCTTTAAGGTTCAGCTTTCTGAGCAAAGCAAGCCTTAGCATCCTCCCACAGGGAGCAGGTCCACAGAGCCTACCTGCTTTTCTTTTTAATTGTTCATTATCCAGGCCTGGCAGGTGCTCCTTAATTTCCCCACAGACGAAGCACCTCCATGGCACACAAACACCCTCTCCCTCTCTGCAGCACCTCCAATTGTCACTGTTTCTCATCAGGCCTCCAGAGGTAATTGGCCCCAGAGAGAGCCCCCAGGAAAGTAAGTCCTGAAACTTTCTCCATTTGCCAGGTTACTATATGCAGGGTATCACAGCGAGTTTGGCTGGTTGGTTTTTGATCCCTCTCCTGAGATTCACCTGGGTTGAAGTGGAGACTCTTGTTTCCCGGCTGCTCCCCTCCTGAGACCAGCCACCCTGCAGAGGCCTGGAGGAGGGCATGCCTGATCATTTTCTCAAGTTCTCAAGTTTAGAAGGCAGGCAAGCTCCCTGTTAGAGCACTGGCTTTATGAAGCATCAGCTGCACCCGAGGAGGACTTGTTAAAAATGCAAGTTCTTGTATCCCCTCCAAGACTTGCAGAATGAGAAACTGGCAAGGGGCCTAACACTCTTGGTTTGAACAGGGTCTCCAGGCTCATGCTGCTGTTTGAGAATGACTGTGACACTTTAAAACAAGAAAAACAGTTGTGGGTGGATGTTTATCTATTTTAAAATAGTAGGCAGGTCATCCTACATTCTAAACCTGTGTGTCTGGTGGATTCCCATTCATTGTGACCCCCTAGCATAGAAGAGCTCTGTCCCCTACAGTTTACTTCTTTATAGAAGTAGGCTATCACATTTTCTCTTGCAAAACAGCTAGTGGGTTCAAACCACAGACCTATCCGTTAGCAGCCAAGTACTTAACCACTCTGCCAACCTTTTGATCAGACTCTAGAAATTTTTGATAAAATAAAAGGAAAGAGATTCTTCCATGCCTCAAAGATTTAGAGGAAGAGCCCAAGACAACTCAAAAACCTTCTAGTTAGGATTCTTAGATCCTTATGCCTCAGAAGTCTGCCAGAGTGTGTGCTTTTCAAAGACTGTATTGTTGAAAAAGACAAGGTCATAAAGTGACCAGAGATCACTGAAAACTGCACCTCCATAATTTGGGTGTCAACCCTTGGGTGTTCCTGCTGCCTTTTAGAATCTGATGACAACTATCAATGCATTTTTTCTTGGGTGGGTTTCTTTCTAGCACATGCATACCATGGTTACATGCTACTTGGATTTTAGTGGGTATGCTTAGTGGTGTCAGATTTATGAAGTTACTGGGCTATGATATTTAGGTTCAACTGACAGTAGTATTTTCTACAGAAAAATCAAGCTCAGCACTAATTTAAATGAGAGGAGTGGTACTTAAGTGAGGTTTTGAAGTTAGATCTAGATTTGAATTTCATCACCTCCACTGATAAGTAATAATGGTTTCGTTTCTAAGCTTCCTTTCACTTATATGCAACCGGAGGCTAATAGCTTCTTCAAAGTGTGACTACAAAGAACTGAGATTCAATTCAGAATAGTAAGCAAAGCCCTCAACTAAAGGCAGTATGAAGCAGGCACTCCCAAAGTAGAATTGCTGGTGGTAACATCTATGTCAGTGTTTCCAAAGTTGGTAAAAGCAGAGACTTACACATTATCCCAAACTGTGGGCTATAGGACAAAAGCTTTTAATTGCCAGGAGAGGTCACTTAATAATTTTTTCTGAAAAGGAAGTGGTAGGCCATCTAAGTTTGAGAACTTATGATCTTCATCTTAGGCAGCTTCTCCAAGAAAATGCTAAGTGCAGTTCCTTACACAAAAGTGCCCCTTGTAGTCAATTCTAGTGTGATATGCATTTGGAGATGATGCTTTTAATTTTGCTATTGTGCTATTGTCCACATTTTTACTCATTCATTTATTTACCAGGTTAAAATACCGTGCATATGTCAGATTCAGTTCAAATCACTAGAGTTGTGGGGACAGAAGACAAAGGTTCTGCTTTCATGGTGCTTATATTCTTGTGGGAGAGAGACAAGTATTAAATTAGCCAACTCACTCACTTATTCTACATGGGAGGCATAGAAAGTGATAGGGTAATATTGGAGATGGGGTAGTCAGATCAATTGTTTTCTGAAACTGACCCCTGAGTTAAAATGAAGGACCCACCCATCGGGGTATCTTGGAAAAGTGGATTTCAAAGCACGGGGAACGTATCATTTGACTAGGAACAAGAGGAAGTTGTGTGAACATAAAAAGGGAAGACTACCTGGTGTAAAGTAAGGAAAGGTGTGTCAGGGGTGTGTCCTCTCACCGTACTTACTCAGTCTGTATGCTAAACAAATAAGCAGAGAAGCAGAATTATATAAAGAAGAATGCAGTACCAGGTTTGGAGGATAGCTTATGAATAACCTGTGATATGCAGATGGCAAAGTTTTGTGGAAAGTGAGGGAGACTTAAAGCACTTACTGGTGAAGACCAAGGATTGCAACCTTCAGTATAGATTACAACTCAATATAAAGAAGACCAAAGGTCACATGATAAATGGAGAAAAGTTTGGAGTTGTCAAGGACTTCATCTTGCTAGGCTCCACAACCAGTGCTCATGGAAGCAGCAGTCAAGAGTTCAGACGATGTGCTGCAGTGGGTCGATCTGCTGCAGAAGACCTCCTTGCAGTGTTGGATAGCGAGGATTTGACTCGGATGATGAACGTGCATCGGACCCAAGCCATGGTATTTTTCAGTGCCTCATTTGCATGTGAAAGTGGGCACTGAATAAGAGAGATGGAAGGAAAAATGATGACGGTGAAGATGGTGTTGGCAAGGAAAATTGAAAGTACCTTGAACTGCCAAAAGAACGAACATCTTTCTTGGAAAAAGTATAGCCTGGATGCTCTTTAGATGCAAGGGCAGAGAGAGTTGGTCTTACATCCTTTGGATATGTCAGGAGAAACCAGTCCCCGGAGAAGGACCTCATGCTTTGTAAAGTGAAAGGTCAGTCAAAAACAAACAAGGCCCCTCGATAAGGTGGATGGACACGGTGGCTACAAAATGGGTTCAAATGCAAGAACAATCGTGAGAAGGGTATAGGACTGGTTGTGGATGATTGTTCTGTTGTTCGTACGGTCACTCTGAGTTGGAATTGACACAGGCACCGAACAACAACGAGTCTTGCCGAGGAATTTGTTGAATAAGTTTTTCTTTTTAGTGTTGTTGTGATGATGGCGATTCTTAAATGCCGTGAGTCAGTTCTAATTCACATTGACCAAGTGTATGTAACATTGCCAAGTCCTGAAACAGTCTCGTAATTGTTATTATGTTTGAGTCCATTGTTGTAGCCACAGTGTCAGTCCACCCGCTGAAAGACCTTTCTTGTTTTCGCTGACCTTACCAAGCATGATGGCCTTTTCCAGGTACTAGCTAAACCTTCCTGATATGTCCTCAGTACATGGAACAAAGAGTCACCATTCTTGCTTTCAATGATAATTCTGGTTGTACTTCCTGCAAGACAGATTTGTTTATTCTTCTGGAAGTCCATAGTACTTTCAGTTTTCCTCATCAATACCATGATCCTAATGTCTATACTCTTCCGTGATCTTTTGTATGCATTGGCCAATTTCCACATGAAAAAATCATGGCACATCACAGTCCTCAAAGCAATATCCTTGCTCTTTAAAATTTCCCAAAGGTCTGTGGAGCATATTTTCCTGATGCAGCGTACCATTTGATTTCTCCCCCTCCCCCCCATAAAGGTGAGCCAGAGAAATGGTAAAACTTTTCATAATTCTCCAACCCCCACCCAAACTCTATTCCCAAATTGAACCCTAAGTCAAATAATAGTCGTAACCATAGCCCTAATACTATTCCCAGACATAAGTCTAAGCCTAATGATAACATTAACCTTTACCCTGACCCTAACACTAACACTATCCTTACCCAACCCCATACCTCACCTATTCCTAAACTTAACCTGAAGGTAACACTCTCATCCTATCAGAAATCCTAATCCTGTTAACGCTAACCCTAGCCCTGTTCTACTCCGAACCCTAATACTGAACACTAATCACCCTAATCGTACCCATAAACCTAGTCCTAGTTTCATGTTACACTAACACCTAAACCTGCACTTAATCCTACCCCTACACTGAAAAGATCATTTGCTTGATTTTAACTGGTGCTTCCTTGAATTTTTCTTAAAGTTTTCAGACCATTTGATATTTTCTTTTTTTTTTTAAAATTAAATCACTTCATTGGGGGCTCATACAACTCTTAACCCAATCCACACATGCATCCAGTGTGCCAAGTACTTTTTACATTTACTTCCCTCATCATTAAATGTTGACTATGGATCCAAGTAACATGACGTCCTTCGCACCTTCAGTCTTTTCTCTGTTAATCCAGTTTTGAGGGTCCATTGGTCCATTACTGAAGGTGGCCGCCTTTGATCTTGACCAGTAGTTCTTCAAGTATCTTTTGCTTTCAACAAAGTTATCTGCATATTGCAGGTTTTTATTGGGTCTTTGTTCCTGAGGTCATATTCTGCTTTTTAGAGTCTAGTGTCTTGCTCATAACACAGATCGAATAAGTGTAAGGAGAGGATACAACTCCAATGCTCTCAATGCTTCTCTGATTTTAAACCATGCAGTATCCCCTGGTTCTGTTTGAACAACTGCCTCTTCCTTCGTGTGTAGGTTCCACGTGCACACAGTTAAGTGTTCCGCAAGTCTCATTCTTCTTACTCTTACCCATAGTTTGTACAGTTCACACACTCTTGTCAGAGTCAATAAAACACAAACACTTTTCTGGTTGAGCGAATGGCATGGAGGCCATATCTGACTACCCCCAGCTTCCCTAGGGAGAATCAAACTTCATAGCAACCTTGCACTGATTGCCACAGACAGAGATCAGACATACTTGCATCCTTCTTTACCCTTTTCTGATATGATCTATTCTTTTCCTGGCACTGTCCTTTTCTGCTGGGTTCTGTAGCTTATTTTCATAGCTACACGGAACTCAAAGACAATACTTACAGTTACGGGGAAGGAAGTGAACAGGTTATCACAAGCCAGGATCATAAACCGTGAAGGATGCAGTCTGGTTCACAGTAGCACCTTTTCTTAGTCAGCAGTCATATGTCTGTCAGTTCTTCAGTCTTGGTCTCTCCCTTGTCCTATGGCAGTGTTTCTCAAACTGTGGGTTACAACCCGTTTCGGGGAGCCAAATGACCCTTTCACAGGGGTTGTCTGATTCATTACAGTAGCAAAATTATAGTGATGAAGTAGCAATGAAAATACTTTTATGGTTGAGGGTCACCACGACATGAGGAACTGTATTAAAGGGTCACGGCATGAGGAAGGTTGAGAACCACGGTTCTATTGCCTGGGAAGCCTGTTAGTATGCTTCATAATCTCAGTCTCTAGTCTCAGTGCTTTAGCTTCTGGTGCCTCCACCACTTCGGACAGGGATCTTGTGCATGTTCCACTAGTGGCTGTTCTTTATTGATGGTCCTGGGATTCATTCCTCCCTCACCTTCTCTTCCCACTCCTCTTTCTCCCCCTCCCTTCCTCCTTCCCTCTCCCCTCCCCTCCCTTCCCCCCTCCCCCTCCTCCCTCCATCAGGAAATGGCAAAACTGACCAATCCTTGAATTAGAATTCTCTACACCTTATTTACATGGTCCCACCCAATCAGTTGGTGGGAGCCAAATAGAGAAATGGAAGGAAGAGCTGTAAGTGATTAATTTCTTTTTGCGATGCTGTTTTTCTCTGCTTTCAGCCAAGATATATCTGATGTTGACAATGATATCCTCAATTCCATGTCCTCTTCTGAATCCTGTTTGAATTTCTGGCAGCTTCCTATTGATGTACTACTGCAACCGATTTTAACTTATTGTTAGCAATATTTTACTTGAATGTGACAGGAATTATATTGTTCTATAATTTGCACATTTTGGATCGCCTTTCTTTGGGGTGGGCATAAACATTGGTCTCTTTCAGATAGTTGGTCAAGAAACCGTCTCACAAATTTCTTGGCCCAGTGAATGCTTTCAGTGCTTCATCGGTTTGTTGAAACACTTCAAAAGGTATTCATCAATACCTGAGGTTTTTTGGTTTTTTTTTGCTAGTCCTTTCTGTGCATCTTGGGTTTCTTCCTTCAATATTATTGTGTTTCAATCTTATGCTACCTCATGAAATAGCTGAAACTTGACCACTTGATTGTGTGTATTCCTTCCTTCTTATGTTGATAGTCCCTGCACCATGCAATATTTTGCCTCTAGAATCCTTCACTAATACATTCAATGTGTGAACTTTTCTTCAGTTCTTTCCATTTGAGGAATGCTGAGCATGTTCTTTTGCCTTGTCTTTCTTCTTCCAGGTCTTTGCACACTTCATTATAGTACTTTATTCTCTCAAGTCTCTGAAATTCTTCCATTAACATTAGCTATTCTATGTTTAAACACAGGGTTGTTTTATTTATTTATTAAAATAATTTTATTGGAGGCTCTTACAACTCTTATAATACATCAATTATATCAAGGATATCTGTACATATGATACCATCATTGTTTTCTAAATATTTACTTTTTTTTTGAGCCCTTAGTATTAGCTTCTCTTTAGGCCCTTTTGACCACTTGGTAAACTGTAAATTACTATTGTCTCATATCTTACACCAACCACCAACTTCCTTCACCCACATTTCTGTGGTTCATCCCCCTGCTCTGTGTGTGTGTGTGAATATGCATCAATCCTTGTGGTCAGTTCTCCCTTCCTTCCCTCCTCCCCACTCAATATATTCTTAAGCTAGGTTTCTAGGAGTTGGGTTTATGGATTAAAAGGTAAATACTTAAGTGTAATTTTGTGGAGTGTCACATTACTCCTCCAGACTGGCTGTGCTATTTTATATTTCTACCAGCAATGCATGTATATAAGAGAAACCAAACTCATTGACATTGAATCAATTGTAACTCATAGCAGCTCTATAAGACAGAGTAGAACTGCTGCTTAGGGTTTCCAAGGCTGTACATTTCATAACAGGCTGCCACATCTTTCTTCCCTGAAGTGATTGATGAGTTCAAATTGCCAGCCTTTAGCTTACCACCCACAAGCTTAAAACTGCGCCACCAATAATGCCCTGGCAATGGACAAAAAGGGCAACTTTACCATGGAATCATTAATAGAATAAATTGGCTTTAGATTCTTGCCAATTTGAGAGGCAAAATACATAAGAAAAATATGATATATGTTTTACATTAGTTTTTCTATTTCTCCTTTTGTAAGTAGGTTGTATATTTTGTATATATTAATAAGTCATTTTCCTTTGAAAAAAATCTATTCACTATCTCTTCATATTTTTGTCTGTTTTCACTTTGAACTTCCTTTTTTCTTTTCATATTTTTAAGAATTCTTTCATTTTAGTGATATTAGCATCCTATTCCCTTAGATATGATTAGCAAATATTTTTATCAGTCCTCAGTGTGGACTTTGCTCATTATGTTTTTTTGTCATGCATTCCTTTTCTTGTGTTCTTTTGTATACTAGAGATATGATGCTGTCAAAGAAAACCAACAATAACTAGTCTATCTCAGAGCTAATATTCTAGAGAGGGAAGATGGAACATAAAAAAGATTCTTTTGGATGATACTAAATACCAGGGAGCCAACACAAGCAAACAAGCAAAATGATGACATGATAGAGGAGAGAAGAATCTCTGTTAAGTAGCTCTTTTATAAAAATCATTTCATTGGGGGCTCATACAACTCTTTTCACAGTATATACATGTAACCATTGGGTCAAGCACATTTGAACATTTGTTGCCATCATCATTTTCAAAACATTTTCTTTCTACTTGAGCCCTTGGTATCAGCTCATTTTTTTTTCAGTAGTGAGGTGTTTATCTGTCCTGGATTCCCTGTGTTTCCAGCTCTTATCTGTACCTATGTGTACGTGGTCTGGTCTAGCCAGATTTGTAAGGTGAATTTGGGATCATGATAGTGGGTGGTGGCGGTGGTATGGTTAAGTATTAAAGAACTAGAGGAAAGTTGTATGTTTCATCATTGCTATACTGCATCTTGACTGACTTGTATCTTCTTGTGACTCTTCTCTAAGGGGATGTTCAATTATCTACAAATGGGCTTCCGCTCTCTACTATGCACCTCCATCCCCATTCCTATTCATAGGATTTTTTGTTCTGGATCTTTGATGCCTGATCAACCTGATCCATTGACACCTCATGACCACACAGACAGGTGTGCTTCTTCCATGTGGGCTTTGCTGCTTCTTGATTAGAGGAACACTTGTTTGTCTTCAAGCCTTTAAGACCCCACATGCTATATCTTTTGATAGCTGAGCACCATCAGCTTTCTGCACCACATTTAGTCTTCAGAGATTGTCTTGGGAAGGTGAGCATCATGGAATTCCAGGTTATTGGAATAAATTGTTCTTGAGTTGAGGGAGTACTTAAGCAGAAGCCCAATGTCCATCTGCTACCTTGATAATTAATATATACAAATATGTACACAGATCTATTTCCCTATAATTATTTGTAAATATATTTATAGATGGACACGTCTGTATTTAGACCTCTATAAATGTCCTTTGCCACCTAGCTTTTTGCTCTATTTCCTTCTACTTTCCTCTTGCCCCACTATCATATTCAGCCTTCATTCAGGTTTCAATAATTCCTCTCGATTACATTGCTCTTGATCAACCCCTACCAGGCATCCTACGCCCTCCTTACTGTCGATTTTAGATTACTTGTCATTCCCTTGTCCCTGGGTTTGTTAACACCCACTTCCTCTCCTAGCCTCCCCCTCTCCCGTGTCCCCCCCGCCCACTTCAAAAACATCAGTCTCATTGTTTTCTCCCCTGGATTATTTGTTCCACCTATCTTTTCTAGATTGACATACAGAGACAATAATAAGCACAAAAACAAGACAGAGCAAAAGGAAACAAACAAAAAGAGACAACAGCAACAACAAAAATAATGAAAAGAAAGAAAGAAAAGCCTATAAATAGTTTCAGGTCTGTTTGATGAGCTTTAGGGGTTTTTCGGGTCAAGCCACACCCTGACCCCAACGTCTACTTTTGGTAGTCCCAGGGGACTTCATTACTTTGCTCCCCTAACTGCTCTGTGGCATGCCTTTTGTGTTTTGCCTGGTTTGATAAGTTGATCCTTGAGCTGATTCCTGAATCACAAAATGAGGCAGTCAGATTAAAGTCTAGGGCAGAACTACTTGGACTGAGGTAATACTTAATGGAGAGTCATTGAATGAGGAATGTTCACCAATGCTTTTATTAGTATGGCTATAATGAATCAGGCACAAGACTAAAATATTCCTCCTGTATTGTGTTGATCTCTTTTACTGAAGTAGTTCTCTGACAATGAAGTTGATCAGTTGGCTCCCTCTCAGGCTCCATTTTGGCTTTAAAAGCTCCCAACCCCCCTCCCCCAAAAAAAGGGGGAGGGGAGAGGGACGGAAAAAAAAAAAAAGCTCTGAAACCAGTAGTCAATCCTCGATTTTTCTTTTTCTAGGATTTCATGAGAAGGACAAGAAGCCATATTGCAGAAAGGATTTCTTAGCCATGTTCTCACCCAAGTGTGGTGGCTGCAACCGCCCTGTGTTGGAAAACTACCTGTCAGCCATGGACACTGTCTGGCACCCAGAATGCTTTGTGTGCGGGGTCTGTATGCTCTCTTATCTTTTGGATTTAAGGGAAGGAAACCAAGGATTGTTCTCATTGTCTGTGTTTGTCTGGGTAAACTAGAGAAACAAATTCATAAACACTCATGTGTATAAGAAAGAGCTTTATATACAAGAGCAACTGTGCATTAAGAAAACATCCCAACCCATTCCAGTCCAAGGTCATAAGTCCAATATTAAACCATATGTCTGACAGCAATCTATGAAGTCCTCTTCAGACTCACAAAACACATACAATGATGCCAAATGCAGGATGATCACAAGCCAGTGGGTAGAATGCCCTTGGTTCTAGTGGCATTGTGAACATATCAGTACTTGCAAGGGTGTCCAAGTGACCCCTCCCATTTCCAGAGAAGTTCCCAGGGGATGGGGTCTATTAGCATATTGCCATGTGTCTTACCGGTAAAGCATCTCCAAGTGATAGAGTGTCTCCTGCTTCCAAGGAGGAAGTACCAGATTTCCTAGAATTCTCCGAGGAGAAGGTCATGCTCACACAGAGGTCTCCTTGACTATCTTCAGATTGACAGGCTAGACTCCACCCTTACACTCTTAATCCTCTAACTGATATCAGATTAGAGGATTGCCACACTGTCCTTTCTAAAGAATTGATGTGAATTTCCTGAGGAGAATCAAAATATGACATCTCTTCAGCAGAGAGGCATTACCTTTTATGTTTTACAGCCGGACACTACTTCAATGCACATTTGCCTGAATGAAATAACTCCCTGTGTCTGCCAGGCCCTGACAGGAATTGCAAGACTGCAAATTTGACCTTGCCAGAGGATTTTACTTCTTGACATCTCTGTTCCCTTTCCCCGTCTTCCTCTCACTCCTAGGACTGCTTTACCAGTTTTTCTACTGGTTCCTTTTTCGAACTGGATGGACGACCATTCTGCGAGCTTCATTACCATCACCGCCGAGGAACCCTCTGCTACGGATGTGGGCAGCCCATCACTGGCCGCTGCATCAGTGCCATGGGGCACAAGTTCCACCCGGAGCACTTTGTGTGTGCTTTCTGCTTGACACAGCTGTCGAAGGGCGTTTTCAAAGAGCAGAATGACAAGACTTACTGCCAACCCTGCTTCAATAAGCTCTTCCCACTGTAATCTTACCGAAATACACAGCTTCTTCAGATCCCCTAGAAAATTTAATCCCAAAGCTAAAAGAGTGCATTTTAATATGTTTATGGTGAAAGTAAAGTAAAGGTGTTAAGCAAAAAAAAAAAAAAAAAAAACTTCCCAGATTTCCATGACTAAGTTAGAAAATCGCAGCGAACAATTTTCACGTTCCCTGCTAACAATTCATGTCATCAGTAAATAAGGCGGAGTGCCAGTTATGGGTTTTCTTAGGCTCCCAACAGTGCTGGTCAATTCCAATTCCCCTCTGCCTCTTCTAATCAGGTACTAGGGTTGAGATCTGAAGGTTGCTGTCTAGTCCCTCTCTAGAGGTATCAGCCATGTTCCCTTAAGCCTTTTGCCACTGATTTTCTCAGCTTTCTCTATTTCCACCCCTACTTATATCCCTTCCTTTTGGGCTCTTCCTTTAGGCTTCATTTTTCTGTGATCCACTTTCCCACAGCCACTTCTGTGGAATTTGCCCCCGTTATCACCCTTCAGCTCTTTGTACCTCACCTCTCTGTATTTTCTTTCTCAAGGGGAAGTAGATATGTACTGGGCAGTATTTGAGTACTGACATTAATGGTGAATAAAATGACTTGCAATCTGAATGACTCAGTGTCATATTTCTTGAAGTCACCTTTCTGCTTCCCATTTATTTGTACTTTGCCTTACATGAAATCAAATTCGTGTACTAACCTCTATTTCCTTTCACACACCAGACACTTTTTAAATTGGAAATAGATTAAAAGGGGAATTCCTATTTATTAACTTCTCTCATTTGCATCTACTATTATAGCATTCATTTTATTTTTTTTGGATTTAGATGATTGGACCATCTAAAATGGCAAAGCTTCTTAAAATTGAATTGTATTTTATTGCACTGTTTAAATAAGGCAATAAAGTGTTTCTCATAGGCATCTTGAAAATACAGTCTCAAGTAAGAAATATTAAATGTACATCTTCCCATGTCATAACTATCTTAGGAAAATAAACAAGATGCCTATTCTTTCTAGAAACTCTGAAGAAAAGATGTGTATAATGTCATTTGACCATTTTCTAGTCTGTAGTAGGAAGTGCAAACACTAGTGGAAATCCAAGAAAAATCTCCATTTGTTATGTGTTTCTTTTCAAAGTAGTACAAGTGAATTGACAGTAAAGTTTGTCAGGTTATTAAATCATCTGATTTTTTCTTGTCCTGTCTTTTATTTGTGTATCACAAGAGCTCCAGCTTCCTCCAAAGATAGCTTGATAAGATCTCTTATCACAGTTTTCAAAATATCATTCGATCATTTGCTTTACAAAATGAATTTTAGGATCTGTGGTTCTAAAATAAGTTACTGAAGAAGCATCTTCACTGGATGTGTTTTGTTAAAAAAAAAGGAAAGGATGTGTCATCATTAGGTGACCTTGGAGATGTGCCAGGGATCAAATGATTCTCCCCAGATATCATTATGTATAATGCCTTTGTTGGAGGACTTGACTGGAAGAAGATTTCCAAAGTGGACAGCAAGTGGTAACAGCTAATTTTGTAAAATGGAAACTCTCGGTTCAGCCAAGACACGTGTCCAAAATGTGTGGGAAGCCACACAGTTAGGAAACCATCTGGACTTCAGTCCCTTCGGTTGGCAGAGGACATCAAGCTAAGCAAAATACTTGTTCAACTTCTATACTTTTTTTTTTTACACTGTCCTCTATGATGTCATGTGCAGGTATTTATATGGCCATGTGTACTTGACAAAGTGATTTTGACCTTTATGAAAAAATGGCCAGCAATTTTCTTTTTTTTTAAGGATTAGCTTTAGCCTTATCTTGAAATTTTAACAGAATAAGTATTTTAAAATGTCAGAGACAAGTAATTGAGATACTTATTTATCTAGACTTCTGCCATACTTGGGAGCCTGTGGTGATGGGTGGAGCTGGCCTGACCAGAAAGTCTATTCTCTGACTTGATAACAGTTCACCTCAGTTGAGGAGGCAGGCTGGGAACTGATCCAATTATTCTTGGAGATGTGTTGAAGCGAATACAGGCTCTGGACACAGAAGCTTCCGGGGCTTCCTGGTTGGTGACAGGCATGTCTGCATGCGTGCATGTTCTTTGGGAGATGGAAGCTTTGTGCTAGGAGCCTTCTCTTCATCTGTATCTCTTTTTCTCCACTAAAATGGTAATCATAAGTACCATAACGTTTATAAGTTCTGTGAGTCATTCCAAGAAATAATCAAGCCCAAAGGGAAGCAGGCATGTTAGAAGTGCAGGACTCTTGTAGGGCCTCTCAAGCTTGTAGCTGAAATGCTGCGTGGCTGACAGGAAACCAGCCCCAAGTCTGTGACTCACAGCTCAGGAGTGCCAGTGTCTTGTAGTCTCTCAAATGTGCTGGTAACTGCCTATTTGAAAGTCTTAAGAAATGTTGCCCTGGTTCCATGTGTGACCTGACCTACCTCTGGGTGGCTAGATTCAGAGAAACACTTCGTGAATAGCTGAGGCCAGAGATGACCAGAGAAGTGAGAATTTGTTGTATCCTCATAGTTGAGACTAGAACAATGGGAGACTGAGATTCCCCATTAAAGTGACCAGATGTCCTGCTTTTTAACAATTTAACAATGTCCTGTGGCATTTTAAAATTATAATAAATATATTACAACACTATTTTTGCATTCTATGAACATTTTTGTTGCTCCCTATAGACCAAACTTTTTATCAAGAACTTCCCACCCCATCCTGGTCAATGATGTCCCGCTTAAAATCTGGTCACTTTACTCTAAATGTAAATCATTTTTTGGCCCCCTCCGAAAAACCCCACAAAAACCTTAGCCATTATCATTCATAAAACAGCAGGAGCGCTTTTAGTTCAGGACTCACTCACTGCCCATAAAGTCCATTCCGACTTATAGCTGCTCTTCAGGACAAAGTTGAACGGCCCTCGTGGGTAATCTTTATAAGAGTAGAAAGTGTCATCTTTATCCCAAAAAGCAGCTGGGAGTTTCAAACTTCTGACCTTTCATTTAGCAGTCTCACAGGTAACCCACTGTGGTCCCAGTCCTCCTTTGCTCAGGGCAGTCCAGTGATTTCCCTTCTGCATGGATTCATCTTGCTCAATGTCATACCATGGTGCATGTGATGAGGGTGGGGGAGGTGGGAGGAGTTGAACCATTGGTGAGTTGATGCCCATTTTCACTTCTTGCTCACATTATCACAATAGAATGCTCACTTCACATTGGCATGTCCTGGAATGGCCACTTCCAGACATAAATATACATTGTTTTTCTGAATTAAGAAGAATTGGATGAGGATAGGTGACTCCAGAAAAGTCAGTGAGGTTACTCCCTAGGACTTTTGCAAGATTTATTGGAGAGTCATTCTCATTTTGGAAGATATGTGAATATTGTTTTTAGTTGTGATTTAGACAATTTGACACCCTCAAAATAGCACCCTCACTCTGCACCCTCACTGCACCCTAAGATTTTCTTGCCTCTAATCATGAAGTTGTGTTACTGTGAAGTCACTGGGTGAATTTGAACCACCAACCTTTTCAGTTAGCAACCAAGTGTGTAACCATTACATCAGCAGGCCTTCTTGCTATGAGGATGGGAATGAGGAGGGAGGAGAAACTATTGCTGCTGGAAAGTGTCTTGTAGAAGAAGTCTCCCTTCAAAGCCAATACAGATAAAAGTAGAACTATGACTTGCTCTTTATTTTTGAGCCCCTCAACCTGACTGTATTACTTCATTCCAGGCTTCCCAGTTATACGGCCAAATAAATCTCTTTGTTTGCTTGAACTGATTTGAGTTGGGACTTCATCACTGATAAACTGAATGAACAATCCATCTTTTCATAAACTTAAAATACAGTGGAAGAATTGGTCAATGAACAAACTCAATGGTGACATGGAGTTGACCCTGGACATCACAGCAAAAATCAAATCAATCAAAATAATATCTGCTAATTTCTCAATGATTTAAACCCTGGAGCACAGTGAGACACTTTGTATTTTGAGGTGGAATCATGCTATGGACACATATTTATATTTAGAGCACAAACTTCTTATTTAGAGCACACATATTTATATATATTTAGAGCACAAAACTTCTTATTCTTGCCCAGCATGTTAGTAGAGTTGATTGTGTCTCGCTGTCACCAAGGGAGGGCAAGAGGAAGTCCTGTCGTGCTGTGAGATCTCTGAGATCATGTTATCAGTGTTGGTTGTTTTTAGTAGAGGGGGAAGTAGCGGCTACTGTCTTCTCCATGTGGTGTCTGGCGCACTTCCTGTAGAGCAACCCCCCGCCTTTCAGTGGAGGACTGGGCATTGCTAGGGAGTGGGTCAGGGCTTAGTGAGGCTTCTGGGAGTAGGAAAGATCAGTGATCGACTTGCAAAATCAACCAACGAAAACTACAGATCCCCATAGCCCTTTTGTTTTATTATGCAGAAAAAGCAGGTAACAACAGTAAACAATGAACACCTCAGTTGTCAGTGCAGTGTTGGGTAATGGCAGTGAAAGTTTAGAAAATTTTTTCTTTTGATATTGCACTGGTACAAAAAATATAGCAAATTATAAGGAAAAAATGACTTTCAAATGGGGAGTTGATATTGGGTTCAAGTGGGAAGAGAATGCCTTGAAAATGATAATGGCCACTGTGGCATAAGGTGACTCTACATAAATTTAAGCACATTGATGTTAGACCTCTCTCACTGATCACTGTGCCATAAGGCTGGAAATCAACAGAAGGAAGATGAACAGATGAGCAAGTAATCAGAGGATGAATTATTACAAAAGGAGTGCATACTGGCCCAGATCAGAGATGAAATTAGGACATTTCTAGAAATGAATGAGAATGAAAACATTACAGACCAAAATGTATGGGACACAGCAAAGGCAGTTATCAGAGGAAGTTTCACAGTCATACATGTATACCTGAAAAAGGAAGAGCATCTCATAACAGATATGTTAGCCCAGAACTTAGAACAATTAGAGCAGACTCAGCAGGACAATCCCACTAATAGGAAAATAAAAGAAATAATAAAAATCAGGACTGAGATTCAGGAGAGGGAAAATAAGAAAACAATGAAAAAAATAATGCCGCTAAAAGTTGGTTCTTTGACAGGATAAACAGAATTCACAAACCACTGGAAATCCTAACCAAAGAAAGGAGAGAGTTAATTTCAATAACAAGAATGAGGGAAGAAAGAGGGCACATTACAACAAACCCTAATGAAATCAAAAGGATGGTTACACAGTACTATGAAGGACTGTACTTGAATGAATTCAGCAACTTGGAAGACGTGGACAAATTCTTGGAAAGCAATCCCCCCACCCCCCCAAGACTATCCTCAATGGACATTAAGAAACTCAACAGACAGAGAGCAGTAGAATACATGAGAAAGTTATCAAGGGATTACCAACAACAACAAAAAATTCTGTGGACCAGATGGCTTTGCAGAATTCTACCAAGCTTCCAGGGAAGAACCGACACCAATCCTACGCAAACTCTTACGAAACATAGAAAAAGATGTGACTTTTTCAAACTTCCAAACTCCTTTTATGAAGCAAGTATAACACTGATACCAAAACTGGGGAAGGATCCTACAAGAATCAAGAACAACAGACTGATATCCCTAGTGAACATTGATATAAAAATCCTTAACAAAATACTAGCTAATGAATGCAAAGGCTTATAAAAAATAATTCACCATGACCAAGTGGGATTCATATCTGGGATTCAAGAATGGTTCAAAATATGAAAGACCATTAATATTTTTGCCACATTGACACGAAAAACTATAACAACTAGATGATAATATCTATAGATGCAACAAGATCTATTGATTTGACAACATTCAACACAAATTCCTGTTTAAGACACTTGAGAAGATAGTAATGGAAGGAAAATTCCTCAAGACAATACAAGCTATATATGGAAAAATTGATTGCCAACTTCATAAGAAGAGGGAAGAAGCCCAGAATTAGGAGAGAACTCCTCAAGAAGGACACAGTGGGAGAACTTCCTTTACCTAACTTTAGCACATATTACACAGCCACAGTGGTCAAAACCACATGGTATTGGTGTAATGATAGATACTCAGATAAACAAAATAACTGAGAACCCAGACATAATATCATCAGCTTGCAGACAACTGATCTTTGATAAAGGCCCCATAAATATCAAATGGGAAGCAGATGCCTTCTTCAACAAATGGTGCAGGAAAAAAATGGATATCTACCTGCAAAAAAATAGCACAAGACCCTGGTCTTACTCCATGCACAAGAATAAACTAAAGGTGGATCACAGATCTTAAGGTAAAATCTGAAACTATTTGGGCCATCAGTGAGGGAACTGGGACCAACCTGAGAACTTTGGCACAGAGAATATGTGGGCTATCAGAAATAGGGAAGAATACAAACACAGAAGAGGCACCAATTGACAAGTGGGATATACTTAAGATAAAACCAGCTGTGTATATCAAAAAAAATCACCAAGAGATTAATAAGAGAGCCCATGGACTAGGAAAACATACTTAGCAGCGACACATCAGACAAAGTTCTTATTACTAAACTTCACAATACCCTGATAGCTTCCAAAAAGAAAAAAAAAAAAAACTGCCCACAGAGGAGGCTCACAGAGACAGAAATCTGAATGGCTAATAAACATGAGAAAAATTTCCCAATCATTAGTCAAAGCGAAATGCAAATTAAAACAATGTGATACCATCTAACACCCTCAAAGATAGCCCAACTTAAAACATCAGAAAACAATGTGTTGGAGTGGCTGTGGGGAGACAAGAACTTTCACCCACTTCTGGTGGACCTGGAGGTATGTACAGCCACTATGGAATCGATTTGGTGATATCTAAAACAGATGGAAATTGAGCTACCATATGACCTTGCAATCCCCCTACTGGGCATATACCCAGAAGAGGCAAGCAACAAACCATGACCAGACATCTGTGCTCCAATGTTCATCGCAGCACAGTTCACAATTGCAAGGAGTAGGAAACAGCCCCAATTTCCATCATCTGACATACAATGGAGTACTATGCATCGCTGAAAAGCAGTGATGAATGCACGAAGTACATCACCGCATGGGAAGAACTGGAGGAAATTATGCTAAGTGAAGTTAGCCAAGAGCAAAAGGGCAGATACAACATGAGTCCAGTGAGGTAAGCTTAAAAAATGCAAAAGGGACATAGGGGAAAAATACTGTATACAGAAATTCCTGGTGGGGTGGTGGTGGTGCAGGTATGGCAGGAGCCAGACCAAATCTAGAGCTAACTAAAAAGGAAGGTGGTGGGGTGGGGGGAAAGATAGCGATGTATAGTGGGGAAGCAGGGTACTAACCCACCAAATGGGAGTGTATTGTTTATAACTCCACAGGGAAAGAGGGATCAAATATAAACCCAGTGTGTTACTCCGGGTAGACTAGAGGAACGAATTCATAGACTCGCATATGGATATAAGGAAAAGGTTTATATACAAGAGGAATGGGACATTGAGAAAGCATCCCAGCCCAGTCCAGTTCAAAGTCATAAGTCCAATATTAACCCATATGCATGATATCAGTCTATAAAGTCTCCTTCCAACTCACAAAATCACAGGCCAGTGGTTAGAGAGTCCCGGTGCTGATGGGGTCTCCCCATGGCTCCTCGCTTCCAGGGCTCAGGGTCCATCAACAGCATTCCGTGGTGGCAGAAGCCACTCAGCCCTGGCAAGTGTCCCCATGAGGCCTCTCCAGCTTCAGAGGTTTGGCTCCATCAGGGCCAAGCCGTGTAGCTTCTCCAGCTCCTCAGACATTGCCATCTAGTCTTGTCCATGATTAATCATCTCAGAGACTAACTTGCAACAATGGGGGAGATAGATTCTCATTTCACGAGGTAAATATTGTAATATTTCCTAGATGTATCAGGAGAAAGCCATGCCCACACAGAGGCTTCATTGGCTACTCAATGGCTATCTCTAGATTAACAGGCTAGACACCACCCCTACATCTCAATCATGAAATTAACATAAGCACATGACACCACACACAGTGTTCCAGGATGTGAATGCAGCATAATGGCATGGAGTGGGTAGCCAGTGGAGGGGTCTGTGGGCCCAGCCCCAATCCCAACGACATGGGCAGCCACCCCTCCACCCTAAAGAATTTACTTTTGAAACGTCTGCTCAGGGAGAATGACATGTCTGACCAGAGTACATGAGAAAATGAAGGGGGAGGAATAGAGAGTGCAGTGCATCCTGGCCCACCAAACATTGAGGACAATATCCCCACTCAGAACAACCAATGCTCAGAGAAAACTTTTTGGCCAGCCCCACTATGAAACACATCACGATCACTGATCCAAGGCCCTACAGGGACAACACTGGAGACACGAAGTCGGGATTGCACCTGGTTTGACCCGACCACACCAAAGCAAAATACTAAGGGAGCAAAGCATCGAGGGGAGGAGTATGGAGTTCTTGAGAGAGTGCCAAGTATATGGGGCATGACACCCCTTTGAACTCAACCTGAGGACACTCGTAAAGGTCTACAACAGATCTTGAATTAGTTACAGGTTTTTCTTCTATTATTATTATTTTTCTTTTTTTTACTTATTCATATATATTTCCCCAGGTTTTTGGATGTTGTCATTGTTTTGTTTTCTTTTATCGCTTTGGCTTGCTATGCCTTGTTTTTGTGTGTGTATTATTATCTCTGCAGCTGAATCTAGATAAGATAAACCGGATGAACCATCTGGAGGAGAAAACAATGGGACTGATGGTTTTGGTCAGACTTGGGAAAGGGGTGGGTGGGGGAATGGAGATGGTGTTGACCAACCCAACAAGTGATCCAAAATCAGTGGCAAGGTGGGTGTGAGAGGCTTGATAGGGATTGATCAAGGGTAATGTAACCAAGAGGAGTCACTGAAACCGAAATGAAGGCTGAGCATGACAGTGGGAGAAGAGGAAAGTAAGAGGAAATAGAGGAAAGAATGAGGAGGCAAAGAACATTTTTAGAGGTTTAAATACAGGCATGTACCTAGGTAGATATTTTTATATGTGATGATGGGGAAAAAGATCTATACACATATACTTATGGTGTATTAAGTGTATTATAGTGTATTAAGTATTAAGGCAACAGATGTACATTAGACCTCTACTGAAGTACTTCCTCAACGCAAGAACACTGTTCTATTAAATTTTCATTCCATGATGCTCACCTTCTAGATGTGATCACTGAAGACAAATGTATGCATAAGTAAAAGTGGTGAAAAAAGCTGATGATGAATGGCTATCAAGTGATAGTCTTAAAGGCTTGAAAGTAAACAAGTGGTCATTTAGCTCAGAAGCAACAAAACCCTCGTGGAAGAAGTACACCAGCCTGTGTGACCACGAGGTGCCACAGGGATCAATGATCAGACATCAAAGAACAAAAAAATCCTATCATTGCATGCCCATCTTCCTGATATAATTGCAGAATAAAAATGTGTGCATAAGTAAACGTGGTGAAGAAAGCAGATGATTCTTGGCTATCAAAAGATATAGCCTCTAGTGTCATAAAGACTTGAAGGTAAACAAGTGACCATCTAGTTCATAAGCAACAAAGCCCCCATGGAAGAAGCACACCAGCCTGTGTGACCACAAGGTGTAGAAGGGATCAGGTATCAGCAATCAAAGCACTAAAAATTATATCATTGTAAATGAGGAGGAGTACAGATTGGGGATCCAAAGCCCATAGGTAACGGGACATCCCCTTACAGAAGGATCACAGGGAGGAGAAGAGCCAGTCAGGGTACAGTGTAGCAATGATGAAACATGCAACTTTCCTCTAGTTCTTAAGTGTTTTCACACGCTCCCTGCCTCCCACTTCATGATCCCAATTCTACCGTATAAATCTGGCTAGACCAGATGATGTACACTGATACAAATAGGAACCAGAAACATGGGAAATCTAGGCCAAATGACCCTTTAGAACCTAAAAATAGAGTAGAACTGCTTCCGAGGGTTCTGAAAGGAAGCTTCATGGTAGTAGACAGTCTGATAATTTTAGTTAGCAGCCCACTGCTTAACTCACTGTGCTATCAGTCTTTTTTGTAAGGAGCTTAGAGGGTGAAAAAATTTGGGATAGAATAATTTGGAAAACATTTTAGAATAATTGAAAAGTCTGGAAAATAATTTAAAGGAATTTGAGAGGGAATGTGAGATAGGAAATGATATAGGATATATGTTGTAGATTGAATTATACCCCATCCCTGTAATATATATTAAAAACCCTCTCCTGTACTTCTTCAGCTATCCTCTATGCCTGAAGCTATCTGTTCCCACAGAGATTTACATCCTCAAACTCCATGTAGGGCCTCTATAAGATGGAGTTGATGCAATGACAGTGGGTTATGAATGCCTGTACTTAGAATCTCACTTGGAAAGGGGTTTTCTTTGTTATACAAATGAGGCAAGATTGGTGTATGGTATCTTTCTAGTCCAGTTTTTTAAAAAAAATCTTTTTATTGTGATGTACTGAAGATTTGCAGAGCAAAATGTGGTTTTGACTTTCAGCAATTTGTGCATATTTTATTAAATCTCATTCATTTTAATCCCATCAGTGTGCCCAGTCTCTGCATACTTCCTCCTACTGTTTCCTGTTTCCATTTCTTCTTCTTCCTAACCCTCTGCTTTGGAGTAAATGCTGATTTTGGGGGAAAATTGTCAATCATTTTTGGGGGTCTTAAAGGCTTGAGCATAAACAAACAGTCATCTAGCTCAGGAGCAACAAAACCCACCATAAAAGAAGCTCACTTGCTGTGCGATTATGAGGTGCTGAAACAATCAAGTATCAGACATCAAGGAACAAAATTCAAAATCAATGGACCAATTAACTCCTGATATCGCTGAAGACAAATGGATACAGAGGCAAACAGAGAAGGAGAAACAATGGTGCCCAGCTACCAAATGATTGAATGTCTGGAGTCTCAAAGACTTGAAGATAATCGAGTCGCTATTCAGCGCAGAAACAGCAAAGCCCACATGGAAGAAGCACACCAGCATGTGTGATCAAGAGGGGCTGAAGGGAGCAGGTATCAAGCATGAAAGAATAAGAATCACATCATTATGAATGAGGGGGAGAGCAGGGTGGGGACCTAAGGTCTACTGGTGGGGGAGTCACGGGGAGGAGACAGACCAGTCAAAGGGCAGCCGGGCAGTGATGATGCACACAAGTTTCCTCTAGTTCCTGAAGCCTTCCTCCCTCTCAACCATCATGGTCCCAACTCTACCTTACAAATCCAGATGGACTGGAGAAGGTACACTGTGGAGAGGGGAGCTGGAGATATGGGGAAACCAGGATGGGTAAGTCCCTTTGGGCCAGTGGTTAGATTGGAGCTGCTGGAAGGGTGGAGAGAAGGTGGGATAGAGCGATGGAACCAACTGCAAGGATATACACATAAGCTCCTATTTGAAGGATGGGCATCGGGAGTGGGTTGGGGGAGAGGTTGGGCAGTGTAAGATATGACAGAACAATAATAGTTTAAGGTACTGAGGGTTGGTGGGAAGGACAGAGCAGGGGAAGAGGGGAAGGGATGGAAAAGTCAATACAAGGGGCTCAAGGGAAAAGGCAGATGATTGGAGAACGGTAATAGCAGTGGACATGTGAAGGTGCCTGGCACAGTATGTTTATTTATATTGTGCAAAACGATGTACGAGCCCCCAATAAAATGATTTAATAAAAAACAAAACATTTGTTAATCATTTTACCGACATATAATTCATGTATCACACAAATAAATGGTTCAAGTATATATAAAACATAATTGTGCCATCATTTCCACTATCAAATTTGGAGCATTTCCTTCATTCTTGTATCTATTGCTACCAGCATCTCCTATCCCTCCAACCTTCCCTGTCATAACCCCGAGAGCTATTGATCTAGTCCGACTCTGTAGGTTGATATATCCTGGATTTCATATAAATGCAATCATACAAAAAAGAGGAAGAAGCAACAAAATAAACTAAAACACAGAAAAACCCACATAGCAAAACAAATCAGAAAGTAATAAAAACATAACAAATTAATAATGGGTCAAAGGGGAAAACAAATAGTAAATTGTTAAATTTAAGCCTACCTGGATCTGCAGTAGTCTTTCCAGTTTCCCCTGTCAACAAGACTGCTTACATCCCTGTTCAAAGGTCTGAGGGAATCCACTGGAGGCTTTATCCATGTGAAGACTCTGAAAGAAGATTCTGGACTTTCATTGTCAGCCTTTTGAAAATGGGTATTTAGAATTGAAGCTCTTATACAATTCCCTTCTTTGATCTAGGACTTTCCCATGTGAAATTTCTTGGATTGCACAGGTTGGTGTGCTTCTTGCATGTGGATTTATCTGGCATTTCACTTAGATGGGTGGTTGCTTAAGACACCTTTAAGATCCAGACCATATTCTTTCTGAGAGCCAGGTACTTCGGATTTCTTTACCACCCTTTGATATAGCACTCATATCTTTAGTGACCACTTTCTGAGGGCTACTATGGAGCAGAGCCCCATCATAAAAAAAAAGTTGTTCTTATATTAGGGTTTAGGTTAAGTATGAGCTCAAAATCTGCTCATATGCATGATGTAACTCTATATCTATGTTCAGATATAGATATATAGACATCTGCATAACACATTAGAGGTGATTAAAAATAATAATAAAGGATCATTAGTCATTTTATTACTAGCATCCTTCATATAGCTAATGATACAGACATTAAAATGCTAATATAAAAATATGTACTTGTATTGGAAAGCTTAAAACTTAAATACATGAAACATTCATTTATATAAGTTAAAAACTTAAGTAACCGAGTCCTGCTCAGGAAAACAAAGAAGGATTAGATAAAGCAAAAATTTCAATAATCATTCATTGACACAAAATTGTGCCTGCAGAACTAATACATGTCACAAAAAGTAAAGAAGATATAACAATGGCAAATATACGTTGGTTTTAGGGTGCCAATTCTTGGACAAACTCAGAGGTAGTATTTTTCACCCAGAATCCAATAGCTTCAAAGTTCTCTATGCTGGGATAGCAGTCACTTTCTTCCTTAACAGCAAGATGTTACAGCCCGAGTCTAATGAGGCATCAGTCCCTTAAAGACATCATTGTTGGAGAGTCTATTAAATTGAGCAACTATGGACAATGCTGTTTGGCAGGAATTATTTTGCCTCTCCCATTTCCTGCTAAATGAAAATGTAATCCCATCTGCACTGAATCTCCTCTGAAGGAGAAATTAATAAGAGAGTGATAAATAGCACATAAACATTAGATAATAATATCACAACATTGCTTGGGAAACCATAGTAAAAGATTACATGACCTGAGCACCAATGAATGTCAGACTCTCTTTATAGTAGTGGTCTCATATAGTATTTGTCTTTTTGTGATTGACTAGCTTTATGTAGCAGAATGTTCTTCAGTTCCAACCATGTCATGAAGTTTCTCCAGTGTGTTTTAGAGTTTTCTATTATGTGTATGTACCAATGTCTAGTTAGCTTATCTTTGTTTGTAGGATTGGGGTTGTTTTCAACTTCTGTATATTGTGAGCAGTGTTTCAATAAGCGTGGGAATGTATGTCTGTTCATGTATGACTGACTTCTTTTTTGTTTTGATTCTGACTTCTTTAAGGTGTACACTGTAAAGGTATTGCTGATCATATGGAATTTCTGTTCCCATTTATTTAGGGAATTGCCACAGCAGTTTTCACAGTGGTCATAAACCTTTTGATCTCAAATGATTTTTCTAACACAGGGGTGAGTTCAGCTCCAAATCTGAATAATGACTGAGTCATAGTCTTGGGGTCTGCACCATTCTCTATCAAATCAATAAACCTGGCTTGTTTTATGATTTTTAGTTCTCTTTCACATTTTCTTCCACAACAGTTTAAAAAAACACAGCAAAGCTACAATTTTTACACAGTGGTAGTGGGTTATCTTCTAGTTCTTTTGACCTCAATGTTGTGATGACTGATGTTTCTGTGGTTCATTATTCCACTGGACTAATTGTTACTATCACCAAATCACCTATACCCTGATAACTGAAGGAATTGTTTAAAATCTTATGCACAGCACTGAAACATTGTCAGACACTGGACCCCTAATGAATGGAAGCAAAACATTGTAAAAGATAGTGCCTTATGATGGCCCCTTGGGTCAGAAGGCACTCTTCATATGATTGAGGAGGTGCTGTCTTTTCAAAGTAGAGGATTATGGAGATGAGAATGGAGTAAAGCCTTCAGGATTTTCATTTGTTAATGGTGCACAACTCAAAGTGAGAAGAAATATCTGCAAACATCAATGAACAATCAGAATTTAGAATATACAAAGCGTGTATAGAGAAATATTGGAAGCCATAAAAATGGAATGGATAAAAGATTGATATCTTACACATTAGTGAGCTGAAATGAACAGATATGAGCTATTTTGCATCAGAAAAATCATGGTTCATTATGCCAGGAATGACATGATCAAGAGGAATGGGTTGCATTCATCCTCAAAATGAAAACTCAAGGAAATCCAATCAATGCAACTATTATTCAGATTTATGCAACAACCATCAAAGCAAGTAATGATGAAATTGATGAATTTTGCAAGCACCTTCAGTCTGAAATAAATCAAACATACACTCAAGATACATGGATGATTATTGGCAATTTATTTATTTTTTTAGTTAAAAATCATTTTATTAGGGGCTCGTACATCGCTTTTCCAATACATAAATAAACATCAAGCACTCTCGCATGTCCGCTGCCTTCATCATTCTCCAAACATCCGCCCTTTCCCCCGAGCCCCTAGTATGAGTTCCTCCAACCTCTCCCCTGTTCCCCTGCTCTCCCTCCCCCATCAACCCTCAATACTTTATAATTTTTATGGTTCTGTCATATTTTTAAATAAGGTGGAGATGTCTCATGTAATCTACTTGTCATGCAGAAAGAGGCCCACTAGAGGGCCCAGCTGACAGCAGCTACCCATAAGGGGACTCCCTATAGGGATGGGGGCTACCCTGACTGGCCTGCCCCCCTTTTCAAGGTTGCAGGGGGTGGGCAGGACACTGTTTGGCCTTTTTTTTTGGCGGGGTTGGGGGAGAAAGAGAGAAGGTGGTATATTCTCGCTCACCAGCTCCAGTTTACTCCAGAGAGAGATCCTGGAGTCAGTCCTTCTGAGCCAACAAGAAGCCTCCAGGCTAGAGCAGAGAACTTCAAGCTTGGGAGAGGCCTAATGCAGGGGAAGGGCCTGTTTTGATAGAAACAAAACTGGAGACTACATGGTAAAATTTTGGAAGATCAATGACATTGTCATAACAAATATCTTTTTTCTTTTTTTTTTTTTAAATCATTTTACTGGGGGCTTGTACAATTCTTATCCAATTCCATATCCATTGTGTCAAATACAGCAAATGCATTTTTTTCAACAATACAAATGGTCCTCTCTGGAATAAATACACAGAAATAAAATTTACTAGATCAGCAACGAACACCAGACCAGGCACTGACTGCAGAACAGACCATTAATTGCTTATGTGTAAGTTCAGGTTGAAGTTGAAGAAAATTAAAACATGTTCATTAGAGTCAACGTACTGCCTTGAGTCTATCTTGCCTAAATTCCAAGAACTTGTCAAGAACAGATTTGACACATTGAGTGATCACCTGTGTTATCCTGGGTTGATTAGAGAAACAATTCCAGAGACACGCAGTTTGCATAAGAAAAAGGTTTATATCAAGAAATAATTGTATATCAGGAAAACATACCAGCCGAGATCAACTCAAGTCCTTCAGTTTGACGCTAGTCTTTAAGTCCCTCTTTCAGTCTCACATAGTCACAAGCAAAGATGCTGAATGCAGGAATCTCACTTGTTGTTGGTTGCAGAGTTGTGTGGATCCTATGGTGGCGGTTGGGAGTCGTCAGGGTCCACCATCAGAAATTTGAAAGTAGACAGAGAGAGGGGAGGTTCACAGGGCCCTCCTTATGAGAAGGCCACACCCACAAGGAGGCACTATCACTGTGTGACCTGATTGACAGGTTGAATACCGACCCTACACTTTTACACATCTTCAAGCTGACATGAAATTATGTAACTACCATAACACTGATGACACAGATCTGCTGAGCTGTGAGAGAACATCGAGAATATATAATTCGTGAAGAAAGCAAAATATCATTAAAGAATGAGAAAGAGATCTCCAGAGATGTCAGAAAAAGACTCTGAAACTTACTTTTAATCATGGAGTAGCTAAAATAAATGGAAAAAAACAATGAAGTCAAATTGCTGAATAGAGAATTTCAGCTCAAGAAGACAGAGTAAAATATTATAATGAAAGGCGCAAGAATCTGGAGGTAGAAAACCAAGAAGAAAGAACATGCTCAGCATATCTTAAGTTGAAAGAACTAAAGGAAAGAAAAACTGTTATTAGCAGCGTTAGATAACCAGACAATATATAAAATAGCATAGTTTGGCCAAAGCTAAATCTGTAAACCTTCTAGTCAAGAAATAAACCTGCCAAACAAGAAGAGTGGCATATGACAAAGGACCCTTGGTAGCGAAGGGATTAAGCACTCAGCTGCTAACCAAGAGATCAGTGGTCAGATCAGCAGCTGATCCACAGAAGAAATATGTAGCAGTCTGCTTTCATAAATCAACGATAATTATAACACGATGAATGTGAATTCATTAATTTGTAAAGCTTTAAAATACTCCTAGCTCTAAGAAACAATATGTTCTAGTGGTTATAACAGGGAGCTCTGTAGGGTGATTTGGGCTGCGAATTGTAAAGTGAGTGGTTCAAAACCACGAGCTGTTCCAAAGGATAAAGGTGAGGCTTTCCACTCCTTGAAGATTTAGTTTCAGGAACCTATAGGGGAAGCCCTACTTTGTCCTGTAGGGTTGTTAGGAATGGGAATTGATTTGATGGCAGTGAGTTGAGTGGCAGTGACAGTCAAAGGGTTGAAAGAAGGGAGAGACAGGGCAGTGATTCCTATTGGCATTTTACCTTCGGAAAAAGAGATTGGTTCCATGAATCGGGCTGTTGCGCTTAGTCCTTATCTGAGACCTTTTCTCTTATACTAGGAATCAAAATGGCACATCTAAGAAACATAACACAGGAGTTGAATTTTCAAAGGTGGTTAATACATGGAAATAATCTGTTATGATAGGCTCAGGTGTCTTCAGTACAGTGAAACAGTAGTCCTGGGTGCCAGACACATCAAACTCTACAATTTACTAACTATAAACTTTGCTTGATCCATATATCTTCTTCAAGCTTCCATGACATAATCTTCTAAATGTGGGTGATAATATCTCCTACATAAATTTGCTATGACAAATTTGCTACATAAATTTGGATTGAAAAGAAGGGAGGAAGAGCTTCGTAAACTACCACATGCCATACATAACAAGAATTAACAGAATAATTCAAGAGATACTTAGAAGGAAGTCAACATAGCATCCATCTCCAGTATTTCCAGGGACACTGGGAAACTGAAGCAAGCTTTGGTTTTAATGCGATTTTATAATTTTTTTAAACCTTAGGATAAAGCTGCATGGAATCGAACCATTCCGATTCTGACCAATTAGAAGAAGAGTTTAAATTTGAGCTGACAATCTCCCTTTTCAGAAACATATCCACAAAGTAATGTTCAAGAGTTAAGGATTTCTGTGGCATAGGTCATCTATTCATGTAACTGCTTCCCACAGATAGAAAACAATTAAACCCAGGTTAAAGAAGCAGCACCATGAAAAAGAGTTCAGGAAGATGCCAACTCCAAAATGTGGAAGGCCTGCCCATGTTTTAAATGTTGTTAGATGCTGTCCAGTTGGCTCTGACTCAAAGTGGCCCTCGGTACAGCAGGGGGTAAAAATCGTGCTGTCCTTTATCATTCTCACAATTGCGTTTATATTTGAGCCCCTTGTTGCAGTCACCGTGTCAATCCATTTTGTTGAGGATTTTCGTCATTTTTTAATGATCTTCTGCTTTACAATGCATGATGTCCTTTTCTAGGAATTAGTTCTTTCTGACAACATAGCCAAAGTAAGAAGATGAAGGGTCGCTATGCTTGCTTCTTTCCGGAAAGATTTTTATTAGTATGTAGGGAGGACACAGTGACATAAAGTGGGGTGCATACTCTGTCCTTGTTGGCAGCTATCTCCCCCGTGGTGGCCAGCACACTGCTCAGCTTCTCTCATTTCCTCATGGCTCATATGGGTGTCACCACTTGTTTCTCGATGAACTTAAGTGCAGCTTTGTCCTTGGAACTCTTGAGCAGCCCCATGGCATGGCACACTAGGAGTTAAAGCTGCACACTTTCCGAATTGTGTTGGACTTGAAACAGGTGTGCTTGGTTGAGCACCTGTGGCAGTATCTATGCTTCAGCTTGCTGGTATTCTTGGTCACCTTGTGACCCTTGTTGAGGCCCTGGGGCCCAGGGTAGTGCTCAGGCATGCCTGCTGCTCTTCACTGGCTGCTGCAGCAGAAGCTGTCCTCCCTCTAAGGAACACAGTGGTTCTATTTCATCCAGTGCAGATTTATTTCTTTTTCTGAAAGTCCATGGTATGTTTAATATTCATTGCCAACAGCATCATTCAAAAACATGGTGGATTCATCTTCAGTTTTCCTTATTCACTGTCCAGCTTTCATACGCAGATCAGGTGATTGGAAATAACACGACTTGCGTTAGGCACACCTTAGTCCTCAAAGTCATCTTGCTTTCAACACTTTGAAGAGATCTTGTGCAGCAGACTTACCCAAAGCCATACATTGTTTAATTTCTTGACAGCTGCTTCTATGAATATTGATTGTGGATTCAAGCCAGATGAAGTTCTTGACAACTCGAAAGTTTTCTCTATGAAACATGATATTACCTATTGGCCCAATAGTGAGGATTTTGGTTTTTTTTTACATTGAGTTGTCATTCTTATTGAATAACATTCAATAAAGTGTGATATCCCAGGCATTCATGAGCTAAAATAGTCAAGCACTCACCATTTCTAATCAGAAAATCATGTGGTCAACGGTGCAAGAATGACACACTGAAGAGAAATTGTATTGCACTCATTTAAAAATTATATATGTATATATTTCAAGAATGGCACACTGAAGAGAAATTGTATTGTCCTCATTTTAAGATATATATATTTCAAGAATGGCACACTGAAGAGAAGTTGTATTGCACTCATTTAAAAAATATATTTTAAGAATAGTCTTGGAGTACATCATAAGTGATAGGACAAGATACGTGCATCTACAAGGATGGTGCAGCACTGGGTGTGTTTCTTTCTGTTGTACACAGGGTTTCTATGGATCAAAAACAAAATAAAGGCACCTAGCAACAACACAAGGAGCATCAGTTAATGTAACTACTATTAAAATTTACACACCAACCACTGATATCATAGATGTAGAAACTGAAGATTTTTACCAACTTCTGCATTCTGAAGTTTATCAAGCATATGATCCAGATATATTGATAATTTCTAATGATTAGAGTGGGAGCACTGTAAACAAAGAAGGATCAGTTGCCAGAAAAAAAAATGGCCGTGGTGTTAGAAATAGTGACTGAGATTGTTAGATTATTTTAAAGATTAATATTTGATCATTGAAAATACAATTATTCATCAATATGAATGAGGGGGAGTGTGGAATGGAGATCCCAAGCCCATCTGTAGAAAATAGGAATCCTTTTACAGAAGGGTCATAAGGAGTAGGCTAGTCAGTCATGGTTCAGTATAGCACCAATGAAACTTCTTTCCTCTAGTACTTTAAAGCTCCCTCCCTCCCCAACTGCTCATATCCAAGCTTAAATTGAAACTGAAGAAAATAAAGCAAGTACATGAGGGACAAAATAAGACTTTGAATTTATACCATTTGAAGTTAGAGACTGTCTTAATAATATATAATAGATTTGATACATTGAACACTTTGACAAGAGACCAGAAGAGTGGTGGGATGACATCAAGGATATATCATACATAAAGAAAACAAAGAAGCCATTTAAAAAGACAGGCAATAAGAAAAGACCAAAATAGATACCCAAAGAGTTTGGGAAATTTACTCTTGAATGTGGAGAAGCTAATTTGAATAGAGAAATGATGAAGCCAAATAACTGAAGAGAATATTTTAAAGGGTACCTTGAGATGACAAAGTAAGGTATTATAAATGAATTGATCAAAGACCTGGGGAAAAATATTCACCAAGCTGAAAGAACTGAAGAGAAAATGGAAACTTTGTGTACAATACTGAATGCTGCAGGAAACACGGGAAAATATTGAATGATGCAGGAAGGCCCAAAAAAAAGATGGAAGGAATACATAGAGAATTAGTTGACATTTAGTCATTTCAATGGTTACTATATGATTAAGACTTAATGGTACTAAATGAAGAAGTCCAAATTAAACTGAAACAAGGGTGAGAAATAAGTCTTCAGGGAATGATGGAACTCCCATTGAAATGTTTCAGCGATCAGATGCAGCACTAGATGTGATCACTTCTCTATGTCAAAAAATTTAGAAGACAGCTAATTGGCCAACTGACTAGAAGAGACTCATATTTGTGCCTATTCCCAGAAAAATGATCCAACAAAGCATGGAGACTATTGAACAATATCATTAATACTACATCTAAGACAAATTGTGCTGATGATAATTTAAAAATGGTTTTATCACTACACCTGCAGGGCACTGCAAGAAATATAATTTGTATTCAGATGAAGGTATGGCATGATGTCAGATGGGTATTAGTTGAAAGCAGAGCGTACCAAAAAGATGTTTACTTGTATTTTATTGATTATGTGAAGCATTTGACTGAAGGGATTATAACAATTAGAGGTTACTTTGCAAAAATGGGAATTCCCAGATATGTACATAGACCAAGAAGCGCTCCTTCAAACAGAAGGGAAGACATGTGGCTTAAAATAAGAAAGATATGATTTAGGACTATGTTCTTTTACTATACTTATTTAATATTTATGCTGAGGAAATCATTGAGAACATGGATTATATGAAGCAGCATCAGGAATGGGGGAAGACTCATTTAAAACCTGTCATATGCAAAAAGCACCACCTTGTTTCTGAATGTGAAATGGGCTTAAACGAATGATTGATAAAGATCAACAACTAAAGCCTTCAGTGTGGATTGCATCTTAAAGAAAACAAAAATCCTCACAACTGGACCAAGAGGCAGCATCATGATAAATGGAGAACATACTGGCATTGTCAAATATTTCACTGTACTTGGGCCCATAATCAATGTCCATGGAAGAATCAATCATGAAGTCAAATGATGTATTGAATTGGGCAAATTTTCTGAAAAAGATCTCATTTACATGTTAAAAGGAAAGTTTTCATTTTGAAGAATAAAATACACTTTTTCCTCATCGTAGTATTTTTTGATCACCTTTGTGCATGGGCAACGAATAAGGAAGACCCAAGAAAAATTCAGACATTTGAATTATGGTGTTGGAGAAGAATATTGGATATACCATATACTGTCAAAAGAATGAACAAATCCATCTTGGAAGAAGTACAGCCACACGCTCCTTCAAAACGGATGCCAAAACTTTGCCTTTTGGACTTTGGACATGTTATAAGAAAGGGCTAGTTCTTGGAGAAAGACATCACGGTGATGCTCAGCGAAAAAGAGGAAGCTGCATTGACACAGTGGCTCCCAGAACGGTCTCAACTGTCAGAACAATTGTGAGGATGGTGAAGGTATGGAGAGTGTTACCTTCTCTTAGGGCCACTATGAATTGGAACCAATTTGACAGTACCTTATAACAACCCCTTGATTAAATGAAGTTTTGAAGAAGACCTACGGTGGCCCCGATTAGGATATTGTCCTAAGGAACAAGGATGGCCCACTTTCTACAAGTTTTATGCATGGAAACGGACTGAGATAGAGTTGAAAGATTCTAGTTTCCCTTTCCAAAACCAAAAGTTAAACCAGTTGCCATCAAGTTGATTGTGACTCATGATTATCCCACGAGTGACAGTTTGAACTGTGCCCCGTCATATTTTCAATGACTGATTTCTCTGAAGTAGGTTGCTGTGGCGGTCATGTACTTGGGTCAGTCTCTTGATTGGGAGTGTAGGGGTGGATTCTAGCTTGTCCATCTGGAGATAGCCAATGAGAACTCTGTGTGGGCATGACTTTCTCTGAGAATTCTGGGCAATCTTGCAATTTTTACCGCCTCCACCCCCCATGGAGGTGAGAGAATATGGACTCACTTCCTTGGAGATGTGCAATTGATAAGACAAGATGGCAGCATGTTGACAGATCCTGAGTCCTAGGAACTGGAGGAGCTGGAGGAGAAGCCACATGGGCTTGATGGAACGAGGCTTCTGGTGTTGGAGAAGCCACAGAGAGACTCCTGCCAGTTCTGACATGTTTCTACCGCCAATGGATACTGCTGATGGACCCTGAGCCCTGGAAATGAGGAGTCATGGGGAGAACCTTGGTAGGACAGGTATGCTTCTACTGCTTTACTGCCGCTGGACACACAAGACTCTGCACCCACTGGCCTATGATTGTCCTGGTGTCATTTCATGCACTTCGTGAGTTAGAAGGAGACTTTATAGACTGGTATCAGACATATAGGTGAATCCCAGACTTATGACTTTGGACTGGACTGGGTTGGGATGCTTCCTAATGTCCCGTTCCTCTTGTAAATAAACCTTTCCCTATATCCATATGGGTGTTTATGAATTTGTTTCTCTAGTCTACCCTAACCAACACAGTTGCCAACCCTTTCCTCCAAGCAGTCTCTAGGTTGACTTCAACTTCCAACTTTGGGGATACCAGTTGAATGCATGAAGTGTTTGTACCACACATGGGTTCCTTTCCTTCACAAGTCAAGAGGAAGATGTATTTAAAGGCACACATTTAAATAGTCTCTTCTTTTTTAACTAACCAAATAAGCCCTCCGGGTCTACCAACCTACAGATAGAATGTGTTTCCTCTTTGTTTCCCATGAGAAGCACAGAAAACTATTTTAAACTACCATGTCTGGAAATCTGAATATTAGTTTGGCGAGTTAGGCACAGATAATGTCCCTTTATGTCAGCTCCCCAGCTGACATCTCTCTGCCTAGTACAGGGTACTGCATGTATAACAAGAGGGGATTTGCATAGCTCTATAGACCAATCCTCTTTAGATGCAATGTTCTAGGTTGAAAGAGAAAGTCAAAGATGAATAAGACAGAGACTTTTCCCTGTGGAAGCTTGTAATCAAGTGAAAGTTACACATTTCTCTCTTCAAAGGTTTTATGTTTATGTAATTTATATATATCATATAATTCAATGCTTTCATAATATTAAAAAATGTTGGGCAATCATCACCACAGTCACTTTTGGCATTGATAGCTCAAGACCTGGGAAGCTTGTTCTTGGGGATGCTGCTTTTCCTGGCAGCAGACGTTTGGGTAGGGAAAGACATGGGATGGAGGGGTGGAAGACTGAATTATTATTATTAGGTTCTTGAAAAAAAAACCCAAAGGTGACAGATGCAAGCATTCTAAATAAATCAAGGAAATTTGGGAAAGTTTTACAAGCAGAATCATTAACGTGTTTTTCATCACCTCAGAGAAACACTTCGTGTTAGAGATGGCTTTAATGTCAACCTCCAACTAAAGGATATGAAACGAGAGTGGTCTGGAGGAAAAGCATAAAGTAAGACAAAGCGGAAACTGGGCAGAGTGCGGCAGATTATCAAAGGCCTGCTACGTGCCAAAGGAGTCCCGATAGGGTAGCAGGCTACGCATTGAACTGCGAACACAAGGATCCAAACCGCCAGCTGCTGCTTCATGGCAGAACGATGAGGCTGTTGACTGCAATAAAGATTTCAAGTCCATGACACCTCAGGACAGAGAACAAAAACGTCTATGTGGATGAATGGATTTGTTTCTTCAGCAACATGTTCCTTGCCATGTCCCAGGATGCTTTTTCATGATTATTTAATTTTCATTCTAAATGTACTTGTTACATATCTAGCAGAGGCTATATTTCCTATGAAGTCTTTAACCAGTGGAGACTTAATAAACATTGGCCTGTGCTTTAGGAATGGTGTAATGGTGTAACAGTGTTCAATGAAATCCATGGCTATCGGCAATATCAAAGTGTACCTGTGATTCAGTGAATAAAATATTTGCTGAGTGCAAAAAATTAAAAAAGATTTCAAGTCTCGGAAACCCACAGAGGCAGTTCTACTCTGTCGTATGAGTGTGCACTGTTTGGGTTTGGGCAGTGGGCCATGTCCCAAACACTGGAATAAGTACTTGAGGTTATGTGGGTTGGGAAGGTAAGTTATTTGGTAGTTAAAAGGTAAAATGTAACTGGAAAAGTCGCTTAGGGTTAGGAAGGCAGAGAGCAAAGTAAACTCAGACAGAGAAGTTCAGAGGGGAGAACTAGAGATGTAACATTTGCTGAATGCAACGTTCAGCTGGGACTTGAAGATAGCCTGCTGAGTGATGACAGCCGCCTGTCTGGGTGAGGCGCAGGCGTCAACAGGGGTTAAGAAAGCCTGTGAGAAATGAATGGATCGATCTAAGTTATTAGGAGTCTTGAAGACATGGCTTTCAATTCTGCCGCTGACCACCTCCATAACTTTAGGTCAGTCTTGCCGCCTCTGTGGATCTCAGTGGAGTCTTTGATGAAATTAGACATAAGTAATGGGAGCCATGGTGGTTGAATTTCTGGCACGTCCCTCTCAAGGTACTGCTACATCCATTTTTTCAAAAGATTTTCAGCCCAAGCTTCCTTGCACTCGATATTTAGGATATTATTTAACAGTTTCTGAGTCCTCTTGGAACACTCTTCTTGGAAACAGTCACAAGTACATAGCTCTTCTAGTCAGTTGGTCAGATCTTCCAGATATAAATACTACAACATTGGAAACGTGAGGCAATTCTGTTTTGCCCTGAAGAATAGCTCTGAGTCTGGATAGAAGGGGTTCTTTGTATTGTACGTCTATTAACTTGTTTTTTTCATACAACCCCATAATATGAGAAAAAGAGAGAGATATCTGAACATCCTTTATGAGCCATGCATGCACTATATGGGAGAGTTAGAATTTGAACTCATATTTGGCTCCAGGGATTGAAATCTTCACCTCTGCTTCTGGGGTATGGTGACTGGAAACCTTAAAGCCTAGATCTTAACAGATACTAACTTCCTATGAGTCTACTGGTAATTTATCAATTCTTCTTGTAGATCTCAAGCAATTTCCCTCCTGTACAGATAGTGGCCAGTGGCATAGGTAGAAAACAAGTCTTCATGTTTCCCAGCCAGAGCCATTGGAATTTGCTTTTCAGCCTTTCTGGATTGGCTCATCACATGCCAGGCTTGACATGTCCTCTAGGTGGCAGCATTAAATCAAAGATGGATGGGTAAAGTAGTCTGCCCTTGAAAAAGTTCTAGTCAAAAGTGGTCCCTTTCTTAGCTTTTCATTTTCTAAAGCCTCAAAGTGTTAGCACAGTGGTTAAGCACTTGCCTGTTACCAAATGGTCAGTGGTTCAAACGGATCCGTTCTTCAGCTCAGCAGGAGGCTTCTGTGAAGATTTACCATCTTGGAGAACGTTTGGGGTAGTTCTTTCTATTCTGTCACCATGAGTCTGGCTTAATTTAACAGAAATGGGTTTGGTTTGGGTGATGGGAAGAAGGAACCTTTTCTAGATATTTAAAGTATTCTTGTTCTTCCCATATTGATCCCTCGAAAGGACTAGAGCAGAGTAAACATACAGGTTTTGGATCAGAGAGAGACTTGTTCTGCTACACACATGATGGTTAGATTATCACATTTTTCCATACTGAAAGTTTTTTTCTTTAAATAAATGATTGACTTCATAGTACTTTTACTTTAAAGAAAAATTATAAACCCACTGTTGTACAGTTGATCAGGCAGCTCTTTCAAATTCCTTGTCATAGATTAGTGAATGCTTCTAATATTTCATTAATTTGTTGAAATATTTTAATTAATATTCCTCAATTAGTTGGAAGCTAATGCCATCAGACCAACTTAACTTCTTTCAATAGCATTGGTTCCTGATCATATACTACCTCTCAAAATGGTTGAATATTACCTTTTAAATTTTTTGGTACACAGATTCTGTACATTCCTTCTATCTTGGGTCGCAACCTGCACTCCTCAATACTTTGCCCATAGAATCCCTCACTATTAGAATTCAAGGCTTGAATTTACCTCTTTAGTTCTTTCAGTTTGAGAATTGCTGAGTGTGTTCTTACCTTTTCAGTTTCTAACTCTAGAACATTGCATATTTCACTGTAATACTTTATTTTTTTCAATCTGCCCATTTGAAATTTTCTATTCAGCTTTTTTACTTCATCATCCAACTATTGATTCTTTAGTTACTGAAGCCCACACTTTATTCACATTTCCTTAGCTCTTACTTAAGATGCTATACCCGCTCTAGGATTCCACCTAGAATACTACCTCACATTAAGTTATCATGTCTCCTGAACACTTCTCGGCTGTGGCAGTTTCTCAGACTTTCCTTGTACTGGTGAGGAATTTTAAAAAATATCCTTCAGGTAGGATGAGTCTAATAGATTTCTCATGATTAAAATAGATTTGTATGTTTTGAGTTTGGACAAGACCACTCTAAACACAGCTAATTAAAGGCACACGCAGATAACATGGCCTACTGCCATTGATGGTCACGTGGATGAGGCAAAGTTTGTCAGGATTTTCCATGCATCTTCCCTTAATATACATATTCTTTAGAAGTATGCACATGAAGCCTCACATGTAATATACACATGCACCATTTAATGCATATATATAGTACAAATATGAATATGTAGCACGTAGTACACACACATAGAACATGTGCCACACAATGCAGCGTGTAGTTCATACATGTAGCACAAATGTGGAGCACGTAGCACACATGTAACATGCAGTACACATACAACGGGTAGTGCATATATATAGTACACATATGTAGTATATGTAACCTACACTTAAAGAATGAGATGTATGTTCTACTTTCTTGAAGGAATAATTAGTTTATGCTTACTTAATCAATCTTTTGATATGAATTTAAATATAGCTATACTCTTTTTTTCCTGACTCTCTATAAGTATTGATTGTCACTGCATGACTCTTTTCACTTATAACTTGCCAATTTCACCTTTCAAAGTACACTTCACATGAAAAAAAACCTAGGCATATATTTAAAAAACAATCTTATAGACACATGATCCACATATCATACAACACAATAGTTCAATCATATCCTAACAAATTTTAGTTACCTCAATCAATATTAGAGCATTTTCTTCTTTTTTGTATTCATGGTTATAAGTTTCATTCATTTCTCTTCATTATTCCCTGTCATACTCACAAGAAACCACCAGTCCAGTTACTGTCTCTATAGATTGATCTATCCTGGATTTCATATACAGAAAATGAAATAAAAAAACCAAGCCTAACATCAACAATAAAGCAGAGAAAACCCTGAATCAAAAGAAAACAGAAAATATTAAAAATTAGAACGAGTTTTGAATGTATCAAAAGGGAGGTCAAATTAGGTGTAAAATGTTACTCTTTGGTAATCCACATTCCAACACTAGGCATGATAGCCAGATTACTCACATCCCTGGCTGTGATCAGGGATAGTTACCAGAGGCTTCATCCACATGTATTTCCCCTTCACTTATTTTTTAATTCAAAACTTTTAAATGGGTCAAAGAGAGATCCAATAATAAGATATTCATTTTATTCTAGCTATATCTGCTTTAATCAACTTTTCAATGCTCTCTATCTGCTAACAAGGCAATTCACCTCCTCTAATTATCATCAGCGGGAATTCATCTGAGGCTTAGTTTATGTGTGGACCGTGGGATTGGCTTTTGGTATTCTACTGTCATCTATTTCATTCTGCAAACCAGCCATGGTACTTACATAATCTGTTATCAATTTGAGACTAACGAGTGAAGGGGTGGAGTTTGGCCTGTCAATCAGGTCATAGCTTGATGACCTTATTTGGAAGTGTTACATAACTAGCTCATTGGAGGCGGGACACATGCTAAGTCCCTGTGAGACATTCTTGTTGACAAGCCATGTGGAGACAGGCTGATGGCAGCCAGAGCATCAGAGGTGGAGAAGCCACATGAAAGCCCTGCAAGTACTGAGATGCTTGCAATGCCACTGGATCCACAAGACTTCCCACCCACTGGCCTGCCATCTTCTTGCATTCAGCGTCATAGCATGTGTTTCATGAGTCTGAAGAGGACTTTATAGATTGGTATCACACACATGGGCTAATAGATGACTTAGGGACTTGATCTGGGATGGGGATGGGATGGTTCCTCAATATTCAATTGCTCTCATGTGTCTATGAATTTGTTTATCTAGTCTACCCAGACTACACCTGAATGCACAGGTATTCACAATTTAAGCTCTGTATTCCCTCCTTCATATTTGATTATATTATGTATATTCTCCGAATCATCAACCTAAAGCCCACAGATATATATTTAAATCATTTTATTGGGGGCTCATATAAGTCTTATCATAATCCATCCACCCATCCATCCATTGTTTCAAGCACATTTGTATAGTTGCTGACATCACCATTTTCAAAACATTTTCTTTCTAATTGAGCCCTTGGTATCAGCTCCTCATTTTTCCCCCTTGCTTCCCCTCTCTCCCTCCCTCATGTACCCTTGATAATTGGTAAATCATTATTACTTTTTTCATGTCTTACACTGACTCGATGTCTTTCTTCACCCACTTTTCTGTTGTGCGTACCCTGAGGAGGGTTAGATGTTTATCATTGTGGTCAGTTCCCCCTTTCTCCACCCATCTTCTACTTCTCCTCCAGTAATTGCTACTCTCAATGTCGGTCATGAGGGGTCTGCCTGTTCTGGAGTCCCTATATTTGCAGCTCTTATTTGTGTTCATGTACATGCTCTAGTCCAGCTGGATTTTTAAGGTAGAGTTGGGGTCATGATAGTGGGAGAAGGAAGTATTCAAGAATAAGAGGATAGGCTGAGCCCCGGTGGCGTAGTGGTTGTGCGCAGGACTGCAGCCCACTAGGTTAGAGGTTCAATTCCAGCTCCCAGGAGCAAAGGGTGGGCCTCCTACTCCCACCACCTGAGGGCAATGATGTCTAAAATAAAAAAAAAAGTGAGGATAGTTTGTTTCAACAGTGCTATAGTGCACCCTGTCTGACTTGTCTCTCTCTTGTGACCCTTCTATAAGGGGAAGTCCAATTGTTTACAGATGGGCTTTGGCTCTCCACTTCACACTCTCCCTCAGTCACAGTGAAATGATTTTTATTTTGGGTTTTTAATGCCTGATAGCTGATCTCATTGACACATCATGATAAGACAGGCTATTTTACTTCTTCCATGTGGGCTTTGTTGCTCCTCACCTAGATGGTTCCATATGTCTTTGAGCCTTTAAGACCCCATATGCTATATATTTTGACACCTTCAGTTTTCTTCACCACATTTGCTTATGCAACCATTTTGTCTTCAGCGATCATACCACAGAAGGTGAGCATCATGAAATACCAGGTTACTAGAGCAGTGTTCTTGCATTAAGGAAGTCCTTAAGTAGAGGACCAATGCCCTTCTACTACCTTCATACTAAACCTATAAATATGTGTACATAGATCTTTTTCCCTCTCATTATATAAACATAGTTACATATGTACATTCCTATATTTATACCTTTATTAATGCCCTTTGCTTCCTAGTTCTTTCCTCTATTTCCTTTTACTTTCCTCTTGTCCCACTATCTAGCTCAGTCTTTATTCAGGTTTCAGTAATTCTTCTCGCTTACATTGCCCTTGATCATGCTCTACTAGGCATCCTACACCCTCCTTTCCATCAATTTTAGATCCCTTGTTATTCCCTTGACTCTGGGTTTATTAACCCCCACTTCTTTCCTCCCCTCCCCCTCTCCAGTGTTCCTGCAGAGTCAATGTTCCCATTGTTTTCTCCTCTAGATTGTTTATACCACCAATCTTATCTAGAAAGACACCCAGAGAGAACAATAAGCACAAAAATAAGACAGAGCAAAACAAAGCAATAAAAGAAAACAACAATAGCAAAACAATGAGAAAAAAAGAAAAGTCTATAAGTAGTTCAAGGTCTGTTTGTTGACCTTTAGGAGTATTTTCTGATCCAGTCTGATGGAGTGTCATGTCCAGGTTCCACAGTCTATTTTTGGTATTCCCCTGAGATTTTATTACTCTGCTCCCCTTGCTGTTCTGCTACATGCTCTTAGAGTTTCTTTCACTTTGGTAAGGTGGGGTCAGATTGGGCACAATCCCCACACTGTGTCTCTAGTGTTGTCCTCTGTAGCACTATGGGTCAGTGAGGGACCTCATGTCTCATGGTGGGGCCTGTCCCATGGTCCCCTTGGTGCGTTGGATGTTGTGAATAGGAATTTGGTTCTCTGGACTTGTTGGGGCAAGATGTACTACACTCTCTCTCCTTCTTCCGTGGTTTGTTCCTGTGTGCTATGAACAGACATGTCCCTCTCTCTGAGCTATAGCTTCAGTGCTGTATTCTGAAGTGAATTATTCTGGGGGAGAGGGGAGGAGGGTAGTTGTGATTGAGGGCAGACCCTCAGATCTCTCTATTGGTTTCCTGATTAATGCCAGTATGTTGCATTCATACTGGGTTGAGGGAGACTGGTCCCTCTTTCCCTGTGAAGATATAAACAACACCCTCTCTTTGGGTGCGTTACCCCCCTGTTCCCCCACTACTCATGTCTTTTTTTTTCTTTTCCCCACCTTTTCAGTTGGCTACCATATGTATCTCTGGATTTAGTTTGGCCCCTACCTTACTATCTGGACTTCACCCCAGAAATATATGTATACAGTAACTTTTTCTGTATGTCCCTTTGTGGGAACAGGTCCAGCAAGCAGAGTGGTGAGGGGGCGATGGAGCCACCAACACAGACTCTGGGACCAGGCTCTATGATGCAGATCTAGCTTTATTACAGCTTTTTCAAGACTTATATAGGTTTCATTGACCAATCAGATCATTTTTTTTCACATACTTCCTGGTTTCCAAACATATCCTTATAAGGTTATGGGTTTGCAGCATGAAAAATGATTAGCCCACACTATGGGCCGTGTAAATGTAGTATTTCTGGCTGAGTTATGTAAATGAGGTATAACTGGCTGAGCCAGCCATCGAATTGTCTTACAAGACTATTTCGTCCTATCACACTATAGGACCAACCATCCACTTACACTGTAGGACGTTATCATCCAATAGTATTACAGGAGCTTAACTGTTACTGTGAGAAAACTAGAAGCATTCTTATAAGCTGTGTCTCAGAGGTTTAAAACAGAAGGATATTAAGTAAGTTGGCCTGAGGTCTAATTGCAAGCATGAGTTCCAGCTACCTAAGGGCGTGGATACCCAGTGGCTTCAAGACTGCTCCAAGAGACGCAGCAGCAGCAGCAGCATCCTGCACTTTCTACGCCTTTCTCCCAGATCCACAGGTCCTGCCAAGAATGCCCCCACACCTCTTCTATATTTTTAAGCTTACTTCAGCGGACTCATTTGTACTTGTCCTTTTGTGCTTGACCTACTTTGCTCAGCATAATCTCCTCCAGTTTCTTCCCATGCAGCAATGTGCTTCCTGTGCTCATCACTGCTTTTTAGGGATGCATAGAATTTCCTGTATGTATATGTACCACATTTTAAAAATCCATTCATCTGTTGATGGACATTTGGGTTGTTTACAACTCCTTGGCAATTGTGAACTGTACCATAGTGAACATTGGAACCCAGATGTCTGGCCATGGTTTGTTTCTTGTCTCCTCTGGGTATATGTCTAGTAGGGGGATTGCTAGTATCTGGAAGCTTGATTTTCATCTGTTTTAGATATCACCAAATCAATTTCCTTAGTGGCCATGCATACCTACAGGTCTACCAGCAGCGGATGAGAGCAGCTATCTCACTACAGCCCCTCCAACACTTGTTGTTTTCTGATTTTTTGAATTGGGCTATCTTGTTGTTCTAATTTGAATTTCTCATAGGCCTAATTCTGCTCAGATCCTTTGCCCACCTCCTCAGTGGGCAATTACATTTTTTTTTGGTGGAAGTCAGCAGAGTACTTTATATTTTAGTAATATGCCATTTGTCTGATGTGTCATTGCTAACGAAGATTTTTTTCCTAGTCTGTGGGCCCTCTTATTACTCTCTTGGTGAAATCTTTGATGTACACAGGTGCTTTATCTTCAGTATATTTCTCTTGTCAATTTGTGTCTCCTCTGTGTTTATGTCATTCCCTGTATCTAAGAACCTATGTATTTCCTGTGCCCTGACTTCTCAGGTTGGTCCCAATTCCCTCACTGATGGCCCTAATTGTTTAGGGCTTGACCTCGAGGTCTGTGATCCACCTTGAGTTTATTCTTGTGCATGGGTTAGGTAAGGGTCTTGCTTAATATTTATGCAGGTAAATATCCACTTTTTTTGAGCATCACTTGTTGAAAAGGTCATCCACTACCTGTTGGATATTTTTTGAAGCTAACTTCCCTAACCTTTTTCTTAATCTTAACATTCCCAGTCACTGAGTTAATTTTATTTGAAGCAGCATATATTCCAATATTAATTGTTACTTCTTGCCAAGGGAACCAAACTGAATGATTAAATGCCAGACTCTACTTTTTATTTTATAGACTAGTAAGTTCTAGCCCATTCTTAGTAGCAGTAGTTCCTATTAAAGCTTCTCTAGACTCATTAAACATATTACTAATTCAATGCTATAGTGAAGTAATAACACCATGCAGATGATCATGTCCGGGGGAGAAGTGTAATTGTGGAAAAAACAAGTTTTAATATTGTGAACCATTTAAGTTTTGTGCACAATTCTTCATGGATTGGTTCTTTTTTTTGCATCACTGCATGGATTAGTTCTTAGCATAATTCTACATAGATTGGTTAATTGTCCCTTATTTGCTATCCATTCTGTGACTCATTTATGTAAGTATGGATTCCCAGATATATTTTATACTTTGGATTATAAGCCACTACTACCTTATTTTGTGGCTCAAATTGTTTAAATTTTGTATGTCAGGAATTCTCTAAATTGACTCCTGTGCCCCTTTGACACATCCCCCTGATATTTTGAGCTCTTTTTATTTTTCTGAAACCAGTTGCTTTGAAGGTCATCATGTATATATTTCCTGCCCTGCCCTAGAAACTCCCAGTTCTTCAGCCACAGCTCTCTTTACTGGACCATGACGTGAGAAACCCAAACCAAGATGCTCCTTAGAAGCAAGAGTAGCAAAATTCCAATTCATACACTTTGTGCGTTTTCATGGGAGACCAGCCACTGGAAACGCACATCTTGTTAGTTTTACTTTTTCTGAGATAGATTTGTTCATTCTTCTGACAATCTTCGTACTTTCAATATTTATTGAATGCGACAGTTCCTCCATGTTCTTCATTAGTCATGGTCCAACTTTCACATGCATACAGGGTGAGTAAAGATTTCATTGCTTGAGTTAAGTGCATTCATTGCATATACATCCTTTTTCTTCTCTTTAAAGAGACCTTGTGCAGATTTGCTCAATGCAATACATCATTTAATTTCTTGACTGCTGCTTTCATGAGTGTTGATTATGATAGCAGAAATAGAGTGATTTGCATCCTTTAGAATCCAGGATAAAAGTTACTTGAAATATACCCAATAAAGTTGAAAACAAGGTTTTAAACCCACGTCTACATCAATGCTCCTTTCAGCACTGTTTACAATAGCCCAGAGGTGGAAATTTTCATTATCTAAAATTTCTAGATTATCTAAATTTTCTAAATGAATTATCTAAATTTTCATAAAATGAATGCAAAGGTCAAATGCAGTAGACTATTGAATATTATTCAGCCACTGGCTCCCAACTATCAAAAGATGTAGTGTCTGGGGTCTTAAACGCTTGAAGGCAAACAAGCTGCCACCTAGCTCAGAAGCAACAAAACCCACATGGAAGAAACACACAAGTCTGTGTGATCATGAGGCATCGAATGCATCATGTATCAGGCATCAAAGAACTAAAAATTACATCATTGTAAATGAGGGGGAGTACAGATTGGGGACCCAGAATCCATCTGCCGGGGAAGTAACATCACTTACAGAGGGGTAGTGGGGAGGAGATGAACCAGACAGGCTACAGTATAGCAATGATGAAACATACAATTTTCCTCTTGTTCTTAAATGCTTCTTCCCCCTCACTAACATGATCTGAATTCTACCTTACAAAGCCAGTTAGACCAAAGGATGTGTACTGATACAGAAAGGAGGCAGAAACACAGTGAATTCAGGATAGAAGATCCCTTCAGGGAAGGGGGAAATGCTGGGAGGGTGGAGGGAAGGTGAAGTAGAAAGGGGAAACAGATGATAAGAATCTACGTATAGCCTCCGCCTTGGGGAACAGACAACAGGGAAGAGGGCGAAGGGAGACATTGGACAGTATATGATATGACAAAATAGTAATAATTTATATGTTATCAAGGGTCCATGAGGAAGGGGTGAGCGGGGAAGGAGGGATGTATGTATGGATTGTGATGAGTTGTATGAGTTCCTAGTAAAATGATTTAATATAAATTATAAAAAATACAAATTGACATTTAGAAATAAAGTGTTAATGAACATCTCTGAAAAAAAAAAGAGTATTGATCAGCCACAGGAAGAAAGATGTTCAGACATGTCCCTCACAATGGATGAAACTTGAAAACGTCATGCTGTGTGAAATAAGTCAGTTACAAGAGGATAGATATTGAAGTATCAACTTATATGAAACATTTAGAATATGAGGGAATACCCCTCAAAAATATAATTTTTCCCACAGCAATACATTTAATTATTTTTTTTACAAAACAACTTTATCACCTTCAAGTAGTCTTCATATTTAATATGTTTGTCAACTCTATGATTCCATTCTTGGAAACATTTTTCAAGCTCATCTGTTTGGAAGGCTGACAAGGGAGCACCTCCCTCTTTTTTTCTTCCTCTTTTATATCATCAAATCACTATCCTGTCATGTTCCTTTTCATCGCTGAAACAAAAAGAAGTCACACAGAGCAAGGTCAGGTGAGTAAGGTTTGTGGAGCTATCTTTTGCCAAAACCTGGTGCACTGTGATGGCTGCATGAGCAGCCTTTTGTTGTACCTTTTGTTGCTGCTGATGTTAAACAATCTTTTCAGAACCTCTAAATAGGAAGCTCGATGAACAGTTTGACCTGGTGAAATGAACTCCAAATACACTATCTCCTCACATAAACAACAACAACAACAACCAAGTGAACATCGTCTTGACCTTTGACTTCACCTGATAAGATTTTTTTTTTTGCCATCACTGTCTCTGGTGGTCATGGGTGCTACCCAGTGCCGCTCCTGAGAGCCGCCACTGGATTTGAACCGCCAAGCCCGCAGGGCCGCAGTTACACACTCAACTACTTACGCCACTGGGGCTTAGCCCGAGATTTTTTTTTTTGAGTGAGTTAACAATGGTGTCTTCCATTGGTTTGATTGATGTTTGCTTTCAGGATCGTAAGAATAGCACCGTCTCTCAACACCAGTAATGACCTTGGAAAAACATTTGAGTCACTTTGAAGCTGTTCTTTCCAAAAACTCAAAGCTGTTTTCCCTGCCAGTCAGAACTGTAAGCACAAATTTCATAGGGACTTTTCTTGTTCACAAATCTTCCTTTAAGATTCACTGAACTGAGTTCCAAGATAATCTAGATAGCATCCCCATCTCTTCAATGATCTGTTGTAGGTCTTGGAGCACAAGTGAATGACTTTCGTTGACATTTTTGTCCATTTGACAATTCAACTTTTGAAATGAGAAAGCCACTCCTTGACGTTTTCCCATAGCACTGTCCTTGCAAGCTATGTTAAATTACTTAACAGTTTCTGCAGCATTTTTCCAGAGCAGTAAACAAAATTTCATAGTAATTCTCTTAAATTTGACATCACAACAAATAAGATTTGAGTAAATCTGCTTTTATGAAAAAATTCACTGTGACCCGAGTGAACCTTCCCAGGTGATGCCATTGGATGCACTAAATCAGAGTAATTACCCAATACTCACCTAACAGGAAAAATGCAGTGCTTTCCTGTTGTTGTCATTGTTTTGCGGGGGATAACCCCTCATAGGAAAATATATACAGATCTAAGATTATTAAGGATATATACAGACCTAATGGTTGTCAAGTATAGCCTGAAGGAATGTGGATAGAGGAACTCATAGCTTAGAAGACATTGAACTTCTTTTAAAGGTGATAAGAGAAATTAAAAATGCATCACGGTGGTGACTAAAACATTATGAATATATTGTCACTTATGGAAGAAATATAGAATTGATCAATGCTTTGTTATTAACATATTTGAGACACACACACACACAAGCAAGTGGATAATACTTTTGAAGGCATTTTGGTTCCACAAAGTTCTTTGGTTCCACAAATTTGGTTCCACAAATTTCAGCACTGTATGAAGAACTGACTATAAGCAAGATTGTGATTCTTATGAAGTTTATCCATTCTATATGGTATTCTTTATTTCTCCCAATTAATTTTGAAGAAAGAACCAATTCCCAATATTCACAAGAAGTCTTCCTTGGGCTGACTTGGTAAGTGATTGCACCCTCCAACACCTTTGAAGATTTATTTGATAAAGCATGCATAGCCATTGTCTTAGTCTGTGAATGGAAGAACAGGACTCCCCTGCAAAGTTGATACCTAAGTGCCTGTTCATCTGCTCCTGAAAGATCACAGCTGTGGCAGTCATATATTCGTTATGCCAATTTCATGATTGGGTTGTAGGGGTGGAGTCTAGTCTGGTAATCTGGAGATAGCCATTGAGTAGCTGATGAGGCCTCCATGTGGGCATGGCTTTCTCTTGAGGCTTCTGGGAAATCTCGTGATATTTTCCTCATGGAGAAGAGAGACCATTCCCCCCCCCCACCCCACCCCCACCCCAGTTGTTGGAAGTCAGTCTCTGAGACGACGAATTATGGACAAGACAAGATGGCAGAAGCTGATGAGCTGGAAGAAGCCACATGACTTTATCCTAATGGAACCAGACCTCTAAAGCTGGCTAATCCTTGTCGAGACCCCTGCCAGCGCTGAGTTGCTTCCACCACCACTGGATGCTGCTGATGGACCCTGAGCCCTGGAAGCGAGGAGCCGTGGGGGACCCCCGCCAGCGCCTGGATTCTGTACCCACTGACCTGTGACTTCGTGAGTCAGAAGGAGACTTTATAGACTGGTATCGGGCATATGGACTAATATCTGACTTATGACTTTGAATTGGACTGGGTTTGGATGCTTTCTCCGTGTTCCATTCCTTGTGTATATAAACCTTACTCTTATATCCATATGCGTGTCAATGAATTTGTTTCTCCAGTCTACTTGGACTAACACAACAGCTATGAAGACCCCATGAAGCTTCAATTCTACTAGATAGTGTAGGGATCATCAAGGGTCTAATCTGCTAGCTGGAAGTGTTAGAGCCTCTTGAGATCATAATAATGCTTCTGCTTCCTCAGTAAACTGACTCTTTGATTGCTTATTAGAATGTTGTTGACACTCAGATTTGGGTTGCGACCTTAGGGAACTTCTCTCTAGAGGATTCTAAAGCTACATAGGTGCCAGCATCTAGCTGGTCCTGTTTTACAGTCTGATATGATTCACTTAGGGTCTGTGGCAACAGCAGCTGGTCTTCTTTTACCTGTTTACTACATAGCCTCCAGAAAATGTCTACTGTTTGAAATTTGCGGTCCTCAGAGACCAAACAGCTTTTTTTCTTTTTCTTTTTCAGGCTTCAAAAAGTCTCATAGCTGAAGGCAGTTCTGAATTAAGATCTCATAATCCCCAAGAACACAGGTATGCTATTTCTGACCTTTTCTTTTCTTTTCACCAAGCGGTATTCTCCCCTTTATGGGCAGAAGCAGTGAGTTTATGTAGCAGAAAGGGGTTCAGAAAAAAGATACAGAAATAACTTCCATTCTCCTTACAGACACAGACACAGAGAGACAAAGAGAAGCCTCCAGTAGGAATTCGGGGTCTTAAATAATACTTCTCGTGCTCGGTGGGACTGCTGGTCAATCACCTGGATTTGGTTCCTGGTAAAAAAGAAACCTCATGGAAATAAATAAAGTGGTTTTCAACTTGAGGTCTCCCCGCCCCCCCTCCCCCCCCCACAACCCCAGGAGACATACAGAAATATCTAGAGACATTTTTTACTTTCACAACTGGGGAGGGGTTGTTGCTGACATCTGGTGGTTAGAGGCCAAGACTATGACAAACATTCTTCAATGCAGAGGACACCTTCTCAAAATGAAAAAGGACTGTGAGGTCAATGGTATTGATATGGGGAAACTCTCTTTTAGAACATTGTACAGAGTTCACAGTTAAATAGTTGTGAGACATTGAAGACCATCCCTGTTTTCTAATATGAAACTATCTGTTTTCTAATATGATGGAACAGGAACCTCCTTTAACTCATTTATTGGATATTGTGTCAGTCGAATTAAAAAATCTGTACCGATGACAGAGCTTAAAAGGGCTGGTTAGATGCAGTAGAAAGAGCTGTGGTGGGAGAGCTAATTGGTATGTGGTTGAATGGAAATCTAGCAATAAAAATTCTTGAAAATGATGAAATTCTAGAACTGTATTACAGGGAAATAAAGAGGTAGGAGAATATATCTATAAACACATTTATTGGATAATTGTTTATAAATGTGGGACATAGAACAGAGGTAGTGACTGATGGTATTGATGGTGCAAGCAGGTCCTCTGATATCGTTCTCTGAGTAGAATACAGTCTATTGGCCCTTCTTTTTGTAGTACCACACAGAGCTCTTTATGTACCTGATCACTGCAGCCGATCAGTTTAAAAACTCAATCAATAGTATCTTATAAACTGCTACAGATAGATGAAAATCTGCATTCACACACCATAAACAAGCAAGGTACACCATGGTCAAGCACAGCTGAAGCGTCTTTCTCCATTTAGTGCTTTCTTGAGCCACTCATCTGCCAGTGTATTGTCCTGTGGTGACAATATGCAGATGACACAGCCTTGATGGTTTGCAGGACACGAAGAGGACTTGAGGTACATATGGAGAAAGATGGAAGACTACAGCTGTCAGTATGTATTACACCTCAATGTAAAGAAATTAAACAATAGCTACAACAACAAAACTTTCCACAACTGGGCCAACAGAAAAGATCATAAAAAGAGAAAAGATCCAGGTTGTGAAGGATATTGTCTACCTTGGATCCACAGTCAACACTCATGAAAGCAGCAGTCAAGAAACAAGATAATATAGCAGTGGGGAGATCTGCTGCAAAAGAGCTCTTTAAAAAGGTTCAAAGGCAAAAAGATCACTCTGAGAACTAGTGAGTTTCTGACCCGCACCACAGGATTTTCAAGGTCCTCATATGCATGAGACAGCTGGACAACGAATGAAGAAGACCAGAGAAGATTTGAAGCATTGGAGTGATGGTGTTGGTAATGGATATTGAACATAATCCATATTAATGGATACATGACCATGGACTGCCAGAAGAATAAACAACTCCATCTTAGGAGAAGTATAGCCTTAAGAGTATCTCCTAGACATATTTTGCACATGCTCTCAAGGAGAGATCAGTACCCGGAGAAGGACACCATATTCAGCAATGTAGAGATTGTGGTATACAGAGGAAAACCTTTGGTGAGATGGATTAGCTGCCAGAGTGGGCTCAAATATAGTAAGAATTGTGAGAATGGTACAGGTCCAGGGATCTTCTCTCCTGGTGTACCCAGGGTCACTTTGAGTGAGCACTGACTCGAAGCTACCTTGTAACAACAATGACAAACTTTTGTTTTTCCTCTTCCCTCCTTCATCCACTAAGTCTCTTCCCTCTTCTTTTTGCTGAGCCTGGTCCCACTCACTTGACTACCAGAGGCAGATAAAAGCTATCAATGTTCCAGTAGAGGGCAACACCAAAAGGCAGAGAGAATGCTTGAACATTAAGACACAAACCATCCTTCACACCTCTCTATCCCCAAGTTCACTGCTCCGTCTGAATATTTTCCTTACCATAAATCTAAGTTGATATTTCTCAGGAAGCATGAGCTCAGCTCCTTGATAGTCTTCCACTTTATCACGAACCCTCTTCTTTACAGAGCATGATGTTCTTCTTCCAGAACGGCTCCATCCTCATGACATGCCCAAAGGAGGTGAGAAGAACTCTCACCATCCTCACTTCTTTTTTTTATTTTTAATCATTTCACTGGAGGCTCATACAGTGTCGAGCACTTTTGTCCATTTGTTGCCATCTTCATTCTCAAAACAGTTGTTTTCTACTTGAGTCCTTGGTATTAGCTCCTCATCTCCCCACCCCACCCCCTACTTTATGCCCCACTCCCTCACTTCTTAGGAACAAACATTATGTCAGTACTTTTTCCAAGACAGATTTATTTGTTTATTCAACATTCTTTTCCTACCCTTCAAGTTAAAGGAATCGATTCTTCTTTGGCCTCCCTTATTCCTTGTTTAGCTTTTTTATACATAAGAGAGATTGAAAAGTCAGGTGACATTATTCCTCAAAATGATATCTTTGCTTTTTACACTTTAAATATATATTTTGCAGAAGATTTTCCCAATGCAAAGTATAATTTTATTTCTTGATTACTGATTCCACGAACACTGATTGTGAGTTCAGGTAAAACAAACTTCTTGACAAGTTAAATATATTTAGCAGAGGTGTTCACACTTTTTCAGCATGTGAGCTACCTATAAAATGATCAAGTCAAAATGTTCTACCAACTACAAAAAATACAAAACATATTTTTATTTATTTATTGCATTTATTCATAAATACATTGAGAATTCTTTATGCATATAATCAATGTTTATGTACCTTGCATAACCGCACAAGCCCATATTACACAACACAGCATAATTGATTATGTACATTTTTTGAGATTATCTGAGTTGACTCTGATGACTTGCACTGAATGGAATGAGTCAGGGATGCATAGTCTGGACAGTAACTGCTGACAGCCAGCCTCAAGCACGCTCCCAAATGATCATCAGTCATGGTGGAATGGTACTTGGACTTAACGATCTTTATGTGGAAAAAGATAGATTCACATAAATAAATAGAGCCAAATAATGCAGTCAGGGAGGTAGCAAATTTCTCATGTTTGTTTACTTTCCCTCTGAGAGTAAGTTCCAGTTCTGTTCATGTGCTCTGGACTTCAGCTGAATGTTGATTTGTAGTGTCTCTCAGTCTGAATGAAAGTGGTGTGTTTTTGTCTTCTTACTTGGTCCAGCTCCCCACACTCATTTAATACCCTTTCTTATGTTTAAGAAAAAAACAAGGTCTAAAAATTGGTGATAACTTAGCTGTCAATTTTTCTGCATCTCATTGGTTGCGCTGTATATCATTTAAGAGATGGGACTGATGACAGGTTTATGTCTATTTTTTTAATGTCATGCGATCCATCCACACTACATTTGCAGTTGACTAGTAAATCACGATCGAAGTATTGAGCACCCCTGGTATATAGGATATAGTACTCACTTGTTAGGATTTTTATAATGAAGACTATTTAATTGTAAGTGCATAGGAAATGTCAGAATATCTCTATTGGGAAAGTATAGTGGGGTGAAAGGGGGAGAAAGTGAGGGGTACATACTCTTTATTTTGTACTGTTTCTTTTGACATTTAAAATTGAATAAACAAATGTTTTAAGACCAGGTTGCAGACACACACATACAGGTAGAAGAATCTAAGCTGTGAGTCTATGAACTCTGTACTTAGAAATATAAGGTATACGTTTTGGTTTTGGTTCTAATAATTAGACTAACCTCTAATGATTAAATTGGACCTTAACTTTTCTTTAATCTGTAAAATGGCTGTACTAGCACTTAATTTATAGGATTAAATACTGTAATAGAATGGAAGTATGTGCCTTACATGTAGATTATATTCGCTCACTTGTATCATTTTATTATCCTCTCTCATGCTTTCAGCTGTTTCATGAACTCTTCCTCTTGAGTCACTACAGGTGAATTTCAAGTTGCCCTCAATGGAGAATAGTACAGAAGCAACAGAATTCATCCTCTTGGGATTAACAGATGACCCCAATCTTCAGGTTCCCCTCCTCCTGATATTTTTGTTTATCTACCTCATCACTCTAGTTGGGAATGGGGGGATGATGGTGATAATCTACTATGATTCTCGCCTCCACACTCCAATGTACTTTTTCCTCAGTAACCTTTCCTTTGTAGACCTGGGCTATTCAACTGCTGTCGCTCCAAAGATGGTGGCTGCACTGCAGTCAGGGAACAAAGTAATCTCTTACAATGGATGTGCCGCTCAATTTTTCTTCTTTGTGGGTTTTGCTACTGTTGAATGCTACCTACTGGCTTCTATGGCCTATGACCGCCATGCAGCAGTATGTAGACCTCTTCATTATACTACCACCATGACATCAAGTGTGTGCGCCCTCCTGACTATCATCTCCTATGTCTGTGGCTTCCTCAATGCCTCCATCCATGCAGCAGATACCTTCAGACTCTCCTTCTGTGGGTCTAACGAGATTCATCATTTCTTCTGTGACATCCCACCACTCCTGGCAATTTCTTGCTCCAACACACATGTGAGCAAGTTGGTAGTCTTCTTTGTTGTGGGCTTCAATGTATTTTCCACCCTCTTGGTCATACTTATCTCTTATTTCTTCATCTACATTGCCATTCAAAGGATGCGGTCGGCTGAAGGACGCAAGAAAGCTTTCTCTACCTGTGCCTCCCACCTCACCGCAGTCTCTATCTTCTATGGGACAATCATCTTCATGTACCTACAGCCCAGCTCTGGTCAGTCCATGGACACAGACAAAATAGCCTCTGTGTTTTACACAGTGGTGATTCCCATGTTGAACCCTCTGATCTACAGCCTTAGGAACAAAGAAGTAAAAAGCGCTCTCTGGAAAATACTCACCACATGTTTTCCTCAGTCTTTCAGTGTGAGAAACAAGTAGGCGGGCGATGAAAGGAGAAGCTTGCTTCTCTCTAGATCTATGTGCTATCCTGACTGTTGGACCAACTTCAATCTGAATGGTTCTTACTTCTGCCAGAAGGAGCCCTTGACAGACCCACTCTGAAATGCCTCACTCAGGTGCATATTATTATTTTTTCTATCCCTAATCCCAACCCAGGTGCATATTATTACATTTAGCTGCTCAGAAGCACATTATATTTACAGTGCAAGAACATGGAACATACAAATATTCATTATGTTTACAGCCATCCCTCCTTCCCCCAGTTGTAATTGTAAGGTATTTTCATTTGTTATTCAAGTTGATCTATGTATCAAATATTCATCTAGAATACACAGCTAATATGTTTTTCTTCCATCTTGGTCAGGGGGTTGAAAGGCAATGTTTCTAATGCTAGCAGGTGAATTTTCAATATTTTAAATAATGTCTCAGGGACTGTTACATTTTAAAGTACAGAATGTTAGACCAGGAGTCAGGTGGCTCAGATTAAACACTGCCCACAATCCCACCTCTTCTTCCCCACCCTCACTTCACCTTCTCTCCTTGAGCTCACTAGACCTCCTTCAGCTAAAGTGCAGGGAAATTTTTGGTTGAAAACAATAGATCACCTTTCATACCGAAGTAAGGAACATTTTCAGTAGATGAATTGCTTAAGCTTTCACCTGGTTACACATATCTTTCTTCAGAGAGCCTGCACTCTGTCCTCTGTTTTTGGCCTTTGTCTAACATAATTGCTAAACCTTGCAGGTTTGGAGAGAAAACAACAATTTTCCCAAGGGTTATGAAAGGTGATATTTGTCTTTTGGATTAAAGGCTTGCATTTCTCATCACTGCTAAGTTCGGCGAATCTATTATGAACATGTATAATAGCTCTCTGTGGCCTCTTTACTTTTATTTTTCAATAAGTCAGTTCACCTCTAAGCATTCTGGTATTCTGGAATTAGATGCTACAAGATTAAAAACAAAACCATGCCTGTAAATTTACTTCTTTTTTTTATTTTAATAAGCCATTTTATTGGGTGTCCTTACAGCTCTTAGCACACATACATCAATTGTACCAAACATATTTGTACATATGTTGCCATCATCACTTCCAAAATGTTTTTTTCTACTTGATCCCTTGGTAGCAGCTCCCTCCCTCCCCAACTCGATCACTCCCATGAACCCTTGATAATTTACAATTTTTTAAAAAAAATTTACTTCTTAAGATAAGAATGGCACGATGACGCACGGTCCAAGTACACCTTCGGGTCTTGTTTCGTGTGCTAGATGGTGTGAGCAAAAGCGTCTGTGTGGGCAGAGAGCGGTAATTAATTTTGCTTCTCACATTTCAACTGCTGATTTTCCCTATAGCTACACTTATCCTAAGTCACCGTACAGTCCATAATGTCAAGATCTGGAGAAAAAGTAAACTTTTACTTTCGATGTGGAAACCGGCTGTCTTAGGACCAACTCAGGTGTTGAGAAGGTCAACTTTATTTTGAGATGCTCAGAGCCTTGATGCACACGGTGACCTCCACGAGGAGAAAAGAAAGAGGAACAAAGCCTTTCAGAACACGAGGTTTAACGTGTAGGGGAGTCTCTTCTAACACAATCACTTCCATCATTTACATCCAGATATAGGACCTTGACAACTCGACGTACTTCACCCATCCCCCCACTCTTTCTCTTCTTTAGCAGTGAAGGCACTTGAGCAGCACCCATGGATTACCACCTTCGAGGCCAGGGTTCAACACACCTAGGAATCCTTCACAGGGCTCAAGGGCATAACGATTTGGAGATGAGTCTGGGTTCTCACTAATGACCATGCAGTTGATTCTGACTCATAGTGACCCTGCCGGACAGAGGTGAACTGCCCCTCAGAGTTTCTAAGGCTGTAAGTCTTTAGAGGAGCCCAAAATCTCATCTTCCTCCTGCAGAACAGTTGGTGGATTCAAACTGCCGGACTTGATGGCTAGCAGCCCACTTCATATCCCACTATACTCTCAGGTCTGCTCCGAGTCTGGATAGCACTGAGTCCATTCCAATCTTCGATCAGTTCCCCCTCCCCTACTTAATCTAATTAATTGACATTTTCTTTGTTTCCTTTTCCAACTCCCTTTTTATTTCCTGTTTTCCCTTCCCTTCCTAGTTCTCTTTATTTTCTTCCTTTATCCCATGTGATCCTCAAACAAATAGGAGAAGCAAGAACATTCATTCCTCACTATTAAGCTATTGAATAAAAAATACCAGTTTCTTACTGAGTTGCTTCGAACTCATGGCAGTCCAGGTGTGTCATAGCAGACTTGCTCCACAGAGTGTTCCATGGCTATCTTCCCCACCCTCCAAATCCCCTGTCCCCAAGATACTTCTAGGAACTCTAACCTTGAATCTTTTGGTTTGTACTAAGCATGTTGTGTTAGTCTGGGTAGGCTAGAGAAACAAATTCACAAGCACACAGATGGATATAAGGGAAAGGTTTATATACAAGAAGAATGGAGCATTAAGAAAGCATCCCAACCCAGTCCAGTTCAAAGTCATAAGTCCGGTATTATCCCATATGTCCGATACCAGTTTATAAAGTCTCCTTCCAACTCGCAAAGTCACAGGCCAGTGGGTGCAGAGTCCTGGCTCTGGCAGGGGTCCCCTCATGGCTCCTCATTTCCAGGGCTTAGGGTCCCTCAGCAGTATCTATTGGTGATAGAAACATCTCAGCGCTGGCAAGGGTCTCTCTGTGACTTTTCCAGCTTCAGAGGTCTGGTTCCATCAGGGTGAGGCTGTCAGTCTTCTCCTCTGGCTCTTCCGGTTCCTCAGACACTGCCATCTTGTCTTGTCAGTCAAGCGACTCCCAATAACTGGGGAGAATGGTCTCTCCTCTCCATAAGGGAAATACTGCAAGTCTTCCCACAATTCTCAGAGAAAGCTATGCTCACACAGAGGCCTCATTAGCTACTCTTTGTCTATCTCCAGAATGACAGGCTAGACGCCACCCCTACATCCCAATCATGAAATTGACATCCAGTACACGACTGCCACACATGTTAAACATTTGCACCACTCAGGGACTCTACTTTGCCACTAGGCTTCTCTGAAAAGTCAAAGTCTATAACTTGTATATTATAATTATTATAGAAAACAGCAAGATGTAGTTCTGGGCAGTTTTTCTTTCTGCATCTACTGTCCACTTTAGGCAGAAAACTGTGGGTCTGCAGAAGGCAAAGTCCCAATGCCTACATATTTCTATTTTCTGATGAATTTGAATTTTTGCTTCATATGATTTGAAAATTTCTGACAAAAGCAGTCCTCCTAGTATCATGAGTTGGATGTCATTCAATCCCCCTGCACCAAATCTACCGAAAGACAGTGTGAGGATAACACAGAAGAAAGCATACAAACATGTCATTTATAATAAGCGTATGGGGAACATGGCTCAGAGACCTGCCCTGGCTCTCCCGTTGGCTATCCTGGTATGTCCCACTTCTGGGTTTTGCCTTTCCTCACACTCTCTACCCACCTTCAAGTCTTTATTTTTATCAATTGTTCCATTTCCAGATCCCCAATCTTCTTTTTCTTGCACAAACTCGTTTCAAGCTGACAGAATGAGTGTTTATTTACAAAATCTACACAGAGGATTTTGTCTTGTTGCCAGCAAAACATCAATTTACAGTGTACACATGACAGTGGGGAGCTTTTCCCTTCCACATGAGGAACTGTAAAATGGGGACCAAGCATCTATTTGGTTATTAACAACCCCCGCCTTCTCCCTGTAGGAGTAGTCTGCTGACTGAGAGAGGCTGTAAAGAAGGTCTGCAGCTCAGAGCAGTATAATGAAAACACAGAAAGACTTCCGACCTGAAAGATCCACGGCAGAATGTGAAACCATTTAACCGGGAAATCATTCATATCCAGGCAGATTATTATATGGAGGGAAATTACAAAGGACTTATGCTTCATTATTGAATAATTCTAAGTAGGCAACCTTTTTTGCATAAGAGGGCTTGTTTGGCATTATGCATCTGGAATGGAAAATTAATATTTAGAAACCCTGAACAATCAAACCTAGAATTATAGATTCAGGGAAACACTAGTCCCCAGAAAGCCCTTAAAAATAATCCAAACCAGCCCTCCAACTCTAAATTTGAAAAGCCTGCTCCTATGGCTCAACTTGCTTGAATGTACAGGGAATCAAAATTTGAGTTTTATTTACATTTCACATTCTATAAAGTTTTGAGGTGTCAAAAGGCATTTTTCCACTTACTTGTTCATTGTGACATAGGAGTTTATGTTGAACTATTCACTATTAAAAAGAGGATCCAATTTTCTTTGTGGTTACCAGGGATAGCATGGAGGAGAATGCTGGAGTCTTTGCCTCAGGGAATTGTTAAGCATGTTAGGAAAACTGAATGGCTACAACTTGCAACTATGGTTCTCTCTCCATCTAGAGAAAAGAAGAATGGGAAAAAGTCGGTAAAGGGTAAGGGGAAGACATGAAAAATAATAATAGTCATAAATTATCAATGTTTCATGAGGGCGGGAAGGTAGGCAAGGGAAGGGGAAATGAGGAGCTGATACCAAGGGCTCAAGTACAAAGAGTTTTGAAAATGATGATGACAGCAAATGTACAAATGTGCTTGATACATGGATGTATGTGTGGATTGTGAGAAGAGTTGTAGGAGCCCCCAATAAAATAGTTTATTAAAGTTCTTACAAAAGAAAAAAAGTCAAGTATTCATGGACATAATTAGTCCAAGGGAATCTTTTTTATGTACATGAATTATTTATTTATTTTTTGCTTTAACAAACAGAACTTTATTTTCTTAATATGTGCATGGTTTATGATTAAGACAATAAAACACTGATAAACTGAAAAGTAGCAGACAGAAAATAATACCATGTTTGTGGATTGCAAGACTATCTAGAAAAATACCAACTATTCCCAAATTGATATATGTATTTAAATCTATCCAAATAAAAACCTCAGCAAAATATTTTGTAGAAATTTCTTCTAAAGTGCTCTGAATATTTTTTAAAAATCATTTTATCGGGGACTCATACAACTCATCACAATCCATACACACACACCCACTGTATATCAACCATAATTTGTACGTTTGTTGTCCTCATCCTTTTCAAAACATTTGCTTTCTACTTAAGCCCTTGGTATCAGTTCATTTTTTCCCTTCTTTCCCACCACTCCCTCCTTTGATAATTGATAAATTCTTATTATATTTGTCATATCTTATGCTGCCCAATGTCTCCCTTCACCCACATCCCTGTTTGTACCCCAGGGAAGAAGTTAAATATAGATCCTCATAATTGGTTCCTTTCTACCTCACATTTCCTCCATCCTCCCTGTATTGGCACTCTCACCGCTGGTCCTAAAGGTATCATCTGTCCTGGATTCCCTAATTCTACTTCCTATCTGTACCAGTGTACATCCTCTGGTCTAGCTGGATTTGTAAGGTAGTATTGGAATCATGATAGAGTGGGGAGGAAGCATAGAAGAACTAGAAGAAAGTTGTAGGTTTCATCATTGCTACACTGCACCCTGACTGGCTCATCTCTTCCCCGAAACGTTTCTGTAAGGGGATGTCCTGTTACCTACAGATGGGCTTTGGCTCCCCAATCTGTATTCTCCCTCATTTACAATGATATAATTTGTAATTCCTTGGTACCTGATACCTGATCCCTTCGACGCTTCATAGTCACACAGGTTGGTGTGTTTCATCCATATGGGCTTTGTTGTTTGTAAGCTAGATGGCTGCTTATTTAGCCTCAAGTCTTCATGACATCATGAGCTCTATCTTTTGATAGCGAGGCACCATTAGCTTCCTTCACCACATTTGCTTATGTACAAATTTGTCTTCAGCCATCATATCAGGAAGGTGGGCACATAATCAAATGATTTTTTTTTTTTGTTTTTTGATGTCGGATAACTGATACCTTCAATCCCTTGTGGTTACACAGGTTGGTGTGCTTCTTCTTTGTGGGCTTTGTTGCTTTTGAGCGAGATGGTCTCTTGCTTACCTTCAAGTCTTCAAGACCCCAGACACTATACCTTTTGATGGCTAGGCACCATCAGCTTTCATCACCAGTTTTGTTTATGTGCACATTTGTCTTCAGTGATTGGCTCAGGAAGGTGAGCATCATGAAATGCCAATTTAATAGCACAATGTTCTTGCATTGAGGAAGTACTTGAGTGGAGGCTCAATGTGCATCTGCTGCATTAGCACTAACCCTATAAATATATGCATGTAGATATATTTTCCCATCAAAAATATATAAATATATTTAACTTTGTATGTATCTGTATATAGACCTCTATAAATGCCCTTTGCTTCCTAGTTCTTTCCTCTATTTCCTCTTACTTTCCTCTTGTCCCACTATCATGCTCACCCTTAATTTGGTTTCAGTGATCTCTCTCTGTTACATTACTCTTGATCAATCCCTACCATGTCTCTCACACCCTCCTTGCCACCGATTTTGAATCACTTGTTGTTCCCTTGTCCCTAGGTTGGTCATACCTTCTCCTTTCTCCCACCTCCCCCTCTCCCATGTCCCCCTGAAACCATTAGTCTCATTGCTTTCTCCTCCAGACTATTTTATCTAGATAGGCTGCAGAGATAATAACATGCACAAAAGAAGGCAAAACAAGATGAAGCCACAAAAGAAAACAAAACGACAACAGCCAAAAAACAATGTCCAGAAAAAAATACGTATCAATAAGTAAAAAAATACAAATAGTAATAAAAAGAGAAACCTTTCAATAATTCAAGGTCTGTTGACCTCTAGGAGTGTCTTCTGGTTTAGTTGATGGAGTCCCAATGTCTACCCTTGGCACTCCCTCAGGACCTCCATGCTCTGCTCCCCTAGCTGTTCTCTTGCATACCTTAAGTTTTTTGCCTCAGTGTGATGGGGTCAGATCGGGTACAATCCCGACCCTGTGTTTCCATTGTTGTCCCCCATAGGACATTGAGTCAGTGAGGGACATGGTGTCTTATAGTGGCACTGGCCATCTGGTCCTCTCTGTGCATTGGCTATTCTGAGCAAGGATATCGTCCTCAAGGCTTAGTGGATCATGATGCGCTCCACTTTCTCTTTGTCCCCTTTGTTTGCTCTCATGTGCTCTGGTCAAGCATGTCCCTCTCCCTGAGCTGCAGCTTCAATGGTCCTTTAGAGTAATTTATTCTGAGGGGGAGGAGTAACTGTCCATGTAGTTAGGATTGGGACTGGACCCTCAGATCTCACCATTGGCTCCCCACAGTGCAAGGGAGTCTTATAAGAGCCCAGTTACTATGATCTTGAGGCCAGAAGAATTAGATGGCTCTTAAATACTACTGCTGATTGTGCTGAAAGGGATCTCAAATGGCAGAGAGAGCAGGGAGTGGTGGAACAAAATTCAAGACAATAATAAGAAGAAAATAAGCCTTACTGGTCTAATAGATTTTACTGGAAGCCTCAAGACCATAGCCTTTCATTGATCTTAACGCTTTAAGCCAGTGTTGTTCTGAAAGCAAAAAAATTTTGGAAGCAAAATTTCAGCCAAACAATAGATAGTCTTATCGGGTGAACAATAACATCGGAGACCTCTTTCATAAAGAATATGAAATCAAAAGGCAGCAATTTCATGGAAAAAATGTCCCAGAAGACAGGAAGGGATCAGGCAGAATGGCTGTAAAGTTCAACCCAGGGAGGAAGTTGTGTCACATAAGAGTCAGTGCCACTCATCAAAATATGTGTGCATTATTGAATGGAAAACAAATTAGCTCTCTAAGTTCTTGCCTAAATCATAATAAGAAGTCTAAAAAGAGATGGGTAATGGGAAAGTTTGGCGATAGATGGTGGTGATGTTTGCACAACATGATAAACGTAGTTAATATCACTGAATAATATATAACCATGTTGAGATGGCATCTTACTTTCTATGACAGATAGATTTTTTGTCAATTTACTTGGGCCAGAATTCTCAGTAGTTTGGTCATTGAGGCCCCCTACATGATGTGATCCAGCAAAACGCAATGAACTTCATGATGGGACATGCTTGTGAGCAGCCAAGCAATTGTGAAAATAGAGTGACATAAAACCCCTCACCCAGGCAGGTCACAGTCATAAAGATGTTTCCCCAATGATGTGGCGTGTGTGTGTGTGTGTGTGTGTGTGTGTGTACACACACACATATACTGTGGAGATGCTATTCTGCTGGTGTGGATCCTGCATCTAGTTCGCTGACTTCTGGTTATTTTTGGATTTGAGGCAAGGACCTGCCATACTGATTGCCAAGCCTGGGAATCATAGTTGCATGCAACCTGAAATACCATCTGACCTGGAAACCTTCGATTAATTTGACTCTGCTGCTGTAATTCTGACATCTACCAGCCTATAATCATCCTGCTTCCTGGATTTTCTTCCTGTTTCCCTGTTCATTAGCTACTGCAGCTGTAAGAGAAACCTGAAGGCCTCTGATCCACAGACTAAACCAGAGTGGGCTTACTCATTTTCTACCCTCTCTCTGGTTTTGCTTCCCTAGAGAACACAGTCTAACAGTTACTTAATGCTGTGGTACCAGAAATATCACAAATAGATGGCTTTTAACAAACTTGCATTCTCTCACAATTTAGGAGCCTAGAAGTCCAAATTCAGGGCACCAGTTCTAGTGTAAGGCTTTCTTTCTCTTTCAGTTCTGGCAGAAGGCCCTTGTCTCCACTCAAAATCAGTAGAACTGATGTCCCTGGATATTTCTATTTGTGTTGACATCAATCCCTTTGGTCTAGAAGATTCTCAGTGGAGGGGCCATGGGGCCAAAGGACCCACTCTGCTCTCATACATTCTATTTTGATGGTAATCTTTCTTGGCTCACAGCTCTCACCTTGTATCTCTTTTAACATTGAAAAAAAGGTGATGCAGGGGATTTCTTCTAACAGTGCATCAAAACTTTGACCTAAGTTAGGGTGCTACATACCATTTTAATCCCTTTAAAGGTGACTACATCAGATCACATCAAGCAATTAATTGCATCATTTTATAGCTGCCAAACAAGTGAGAATTATGACCCGGGCACATGACACATATTTTTGAAGGACACAATTTAATCCATGACAGATGAAAAATGCTTTATACATAGTTAGATAGCACAGTTTCAGAAAAAAGAAGGATTTAGACTTCCATCTCTGACTTTCATGTCTGAGAAAAGTAGATATGTAGTTTAGTAAGCATCAATGGAGAACTCATTTGCTATATAAATAACTTACAAATAATCTTTCACAATGAATACCTTCTGCTACATGAATGATACCCTGATACTACAAATAAATGATTTTGAGTTATGATTCCCATTTCAGCAAAACAAGGTCCCCATATGTAGTGGTAGGCATAAAGCACTTTGAGATTGATGACTTGTGTTTGATAATTTTGTGGGTAGGCAGTTTTCCTACACTGCAAGGCGAAGAAGTAAATTTGGGAAAGTTTGTTTTCAATCTTGGCAGTTGGAGTTGGTTACTTGTGAAGGCTGAAGATCACAGACTTAACCAAGCATGCAGTCACTGTTGAGTGGAACTAAGATAAAAATGAAAGGGCTATGAAGTTACCAGGTGACATATAAATTTGGTTTTGACTTACAACCCTACATAAGAAGAAGGACACATATGCCACGATAGATGACAGAACAAGGAAGGGTTCCATGGACATTAACAAGTGAATAATAGAAGTAATAATAATTAGAACACTTCAAGAAATAATACTGTGGACACAAAAGGTACCTTGAATTTGGCTGGACTTGACTCAGACTTTGAAAGCAAAGATAATATAGAAAGAGTCTAGAATTTCTAGATAGCAGAAATGTGTGTTTGTGTGTGTGTTCATATGTGTGTGTATGAATGATGATTGTATGTTTTCAACATTAAGAAATAATGTGATGCTTTTCCCCATACATACCAATTTATAGTCCCAAGGGCAATATGTGAGACTTCCCAGTGCAACCTTTGGTGATAAAGGGCTCCTATACTAACTTGGAAAGGAGCCTTATTGGCATAGGGTTACAAATTGGTAGCTTGAAATTACCAGTGGCTCCGGGGGAGAAAGATGGGTCTTTCTATCCTCTTAGTTACAGTTTCAGAAACTCAAAAGGGTAGTGCCACTGTGTCCGACATGGTTGCTCTGACTCGGCATCAATTCATAGCTGAGTTGAGATACTCATTTAGTGAGAAAACAATGTATTTTCACTTCGCTTTGCATTTCTTTGATGAGGCATGAAGTCAGTTACCACTTTGTTTTTTATTGAAGATTATATTCATTTTCCATTCTTTATAAAATAAATAAAGATAAAATGGCACAAATAGATGAATGTGAATGACTGTCTTAGGGTTTCTGTATTGCTTCTGACTTGGATAGTAGATGTACTGATGTTTTCTTCGTGACTATTGCTCAATTGAATATACATGTTGACAGGTAATTAGTCAATATAATTCTTCTAGCTGCGGTCCCTTATATCATGTACTATAAATTCTATCCTCCTGCCTGTGAACATAACCCCATTTCGGAGGGAGTTCTCTTACAGACTAAGGTGGGATGTGTTCTGAGTTTTCATCTTTCATAGACAGTGTGAAATCAGTCATTGTTTTTCATTTCTTTGAAGACATGTTCTCTTGGAAGACAAAAACATACCTACATCAAAACTATGTTTTGCCTACTTCAGACTTTTCTCTATGTATTATGCTATTGCCTATTGGTCCAGTTTTGAGGTTTTTGGTCTTCTTTATTTGAGTTGCAATCCATACTAAAGGCTGACATCTTTGATCTTCATCAGAAAGTGCTTAAAGTCCTCCTCACTTTCATCAAGCAGGGTTGTGTCATTTACATATCTTAGGTTGTTAATAAGTTTTCCTTCAGTCCAGAAACCACATGCTTCTTCATATAAACCAGCTTTTCTGATGATTTGCCTGGTATGTAGATTGAGTAAGTATGGTGAGAGAATACAACTCTGATGCACATTGTTCATTATTTTTAAACCATGCAGTATTTCCTTGTTTTGTGTACACAACTATCTCTCAATCCATGTACAAGGCCTGTATGAGCACGATGAAATGTTCTGAAATCCCCGTTTTTCTCAAGGTTATTCATAGTTTGTTATGATCCATACAGTTGTGTGTCTTTGAATAATCAATAAAACACTTTTGTCAATACACATCTTTCTGGCATTCTCTGCTTTGAGCTAAGATCCACCTGACATTTGCAATGATGTCTCTTGTTCATTGTCCTTCTGAATCCGTCCTGAACCTCTAGCAGTTCCCAGTCAATGTACTGCTGCAAATATTGTTGGATCATTTTCAGAAAACATTTACTTGCATGTGATGTCAACCATATTGTTCTATAATTTGAATATTCTATTGAGTTTGAACATTCTGTCCTTACAAATAAGAATCTTTTCCAACCAGTTGGCCAACTAGCTGTTCTCCAACTTTTCTGGCATAGATGAGTAAATGCTTTCAGTGCTGCTTCGGGTTGTTGAAACATTTCCACTGGTATTCCATCAATTCCTGGAGCTTTGTTTTTTAGCTAATACTTTCAGGGCAACTTGAACTTCTTGCTACATAACCATTGTTTCTTGCTCATATGCTACATTTTGAAATGGTTGAGTATCGACCAGTTTTGTGAGTTTGTGGAGTGACTCTGTGTGTTCTTCCCATCTTTCTTTGATATATTCCGCATAGTTCAGTATTTTGTACATAGAATTTTCCCTTGAGTTCTTCAGTTGAACATATGCTGGGCATGTTTTTCACTTTTGTCATTCTAACTCCAGGTCTTTGCACCTTTCATTATAATATCTACCTTTTTCTTCTTGAGCTTCCCTCAGAAACTTTCTTTTCAGCTCTTAGACTTCATGATTTCTTTCACCTGCTTTATGTACTTGATAATTAAGAGCAGATTTCAGAGTCTCTTCTGATATTACCTGATATAAGATCTTTTTTTGTTCCTGTCTTTTAATAACCTTTATTCTTCATGATTGATATTCATGATATCCTCTCACAGCTTATCAGGTCTGCTGTCATTAGTATTCAAGGCAACAAATCTGTTCTTGAGATGTCCTCAAAATTCAATGGATTACACGCAAGGTCATATTTTGGTTCTCATGGACTTGTTCTAATTATATTCAGCTTCCACCTGAAATTACATCTGAGCAATTGATCATCTGTTCCACACTCAGCTCTTGGCCTCATTTTAGCTGTTGATATTGAGTTTCCCCAGCATTTCTGCCCATAGGTATAGTCAATTTGATTTTTGTGTATTCCACCTGGAGAAGGCCATGTGTTGTTGAAAAAAGGATCTGAGATGAATAAGTAGTTGTGTTTGCAGGTTCTATCATGGGATCTACAGCTCAATTTTTACCACCAAGACCTTATTTTCAAACTATTGCACTTTCCTTTTTGTTTCCAACCTTAGCACCCCACTCACAAAAGTTTTCAATGCATCTCAATTGCAAATTTAGTTAATCTCTGACTGAAGTGGTTGGTAGAATTCTTTGATTTCTTCCCCACTAGTTTTTATGATAGGTGCATAAATCTGAATAATAGTGGTTCAGTTGGATTTCCTGGAAGGTGGATAAATATAAATCTCTGCTAGTCACAGACAGCATTGTACTCCAAAATATATCTTGAAATATCCTTTCTGACCATGAGTGCAACACCATTCTTCTTGATTGTGACGTTATTGGTATACTAAACTATGTCATTACATTATTCAAAATGGTCAATACCAGTCCATCTCTGTTCAATAATACTTAGGATATTGATCTTTCCATATCATTCCATATTGATCATTCCATATCACTTCTTATGACTTCCTATTATTCTAGATTCCTTCTTTGTACATTACAAGTTCTGATTAAAAATAGATTTTTGCAGCTGCTTCTTCTTACTTTGAATTGTGCTCCATCAACAAATGAAGATTCCAAAGGCTAATTTTTTCCAGACTTTACTCCATCCACATCAACATGGTCAACTGTACTTTGAGAAAGCAGCTGTTTATCAATCATATTTTGAGTGCCTTCTGATACTAAGCCCATGCTGTGGAAAAATCTCCACTATTGTTCTGTTTCCACTCATTAGGTTTTCAGTAACTGACAATCTATGCATACGATTTACAGGGGCTATTTCCTCCAAAGTGGGTAATCCATTCCTTCTTTGTAGTCTGTTTTTGGTCTGGAAACTCCCCTGAAACCTGTTCTTTTTGGGTAACCCTGCTGGCATTGGAGATACTAGTGACAAAACTTCCAGAATCACAGGAACATGGAAGCTGCCACAGTAAGTCAAACTATCAGACAAGTGTTGATCCAAAACCATTTACTTTGATAAAAAACACTTAAAGCACTGTGATTTTTATAGGCATTCTCTCCCTTTCATTGCATCAGCATATATTACAACCCTCATGGGGCATAGTGGTTATGTCTTGGGTTGCTAACCACAAGGTCAATAGTTTTAAGTCACCAGCTGATCCATAGGAAAAAGAAGAGGCTACTTACTCCCCTAAAGGGTTAACATCTCAGAAGCCCACAGGGGCAGTTTTAACTGTCTAGTGAGGTAGTTATGAGTCAGAATTTATTTGATTGTAGTGAATTTGTTTGTTTGTTTCCATTATGTCATGAGAAGATAATTCTCAAAGCCTCACCATATCTATGGATCCCAATGTTGGAGGAGGCAACTGTGATTCCTAGGCTCAGCCAATAAGAGATTCTTCTTCTTCACGTTTTGAATTTGAAGCACGCGATGCAAGGACAATGTGAGGGTTTGGAATTATTTGCCACAGGGATGCGAGTGTGGTCAGAACATTCTGGTCACAAGAGCTTGTGGCTTTTGGTTTCTCTTCCTTCACATTCAGTGTGTTAGTCCAGGCAGACTAGCGAAACAAGTTCATCAACACACATACGTGTATAAGAAAGAGGCTTATATACAAGAGCAATTGAACATTAAGAAAACATCCCAGCCCAGTCTAATCCAAGGTCATACGTCTGATATTAGCCCATATGCCTGATACCAATCTATAAGTACTCTACAGACTCACAAAGCACATGCAATGACACCAGAACAATCACAATCTGGTGGGTGCAGAGTCTTGTGTTTCCAGTGGTGGTAGAAGCATCTCAGTGCTGGCAGTGGTCTCCCCATGGCTATTCCAGTTTCCAGAGCTCAGGATCTATGAGCATGCTGCCATGTGTCTTGTCAGCTGCAATGTGTCCAAGGGAGTGAGCATTGTCAGTAGAGGGACTGAGTAGTGAGTCTCTCACCTCCAAGGGGAAAATATGGCTAGATGTCCCAGAATTTGCAGGAGAAAGCCATGCCCTCACAGATCTCTCCTGGGCTATCTCCAGATTGACAGGCTACACTCCACTCCTACACTAGGAATCCTCAAATTGACACCAGATTTAAGGACTGCCGCATTCAGAAATACTCTTCCTTCCTGATTTTTGCCCAGTCTCCCTTTAATCCTGTGAGTTCTTCAATAACCTTTTTCTTCCTTTTCAGATAGTCAGAGTGGGCTTCTGTAAGAAAGCATAATTGCATCTCTTAAGACAAAATTGCCCCAAACTTACTCCATCAAGTCAATGCCGACTTCAAGAGACCCAGTTGGATAGGGCAGAACTTCCCCTGCGGTTACAGAGACTAACTCTTTATGGGAGAAGAAACCTGCATTTCTCTCTTGAGCAGCTGGTGGTTTTGAACTGCTAACCTTGCAGATTTCAGCCCAATGAGTAAGCACTATGCCACCCACGGTCCGTAGTATCTCTATCCTGTGAGGTGCTCTCCGATAAAGACTATGCTGTTTTTGGTAGGTCCTGAGTTATCCTCAAAAGATTGTTTTGTTTGAGCCCATTGGTCAGCCTCTGTGTTAGTTCATCTTATTGAGGGTCTTTCTCTTTGTTCACTGGTCCTCTACTTTACCAAGCACTGTCTTTTTTTCATGGACTGGTTTGCCCCAATAACTTGTCCAAATTACATAAGGCAAAGTTTTAGCATCCTCATGTCTAAAGAAAAGTCTGTTCTTACTTCCTCCATGACAGATTGGTTTGTTCATAAAGTAAGCCAGAGACAAACCTTCAACCACAAGAAACTTGAGAAATAGAGTGGAAATTTAAAAATGTTAAAGAGCAGAGAGAGAGAGAGAAACACTCAATAATGCATGACACATCCATAAGCCTTTCACTTAGCAAATCAGAAAATGAATAATGCACAAAAAGCATTGCCATAAAATTTAACTTAACAGCAGAAGCATAAATAATTATCAGGCCATCGGTTTTGTATCATTTTTCCTTGCTGACAATGGTCATAAAGACTGGGAATTATTGATACATAAGGCCGAAAGTGACCTTGGGACTAATTTTGTCCCACCGTTTCGTGTTACATACAAAAGCATTAAGCGCTGAGGAGAGGAAGTGGTCTCCTGGTCTCACACCCAGGAAGTGGCTGGGACAGCCATGCCTTGTGCTTTATGCTGCCACTACATTCTACTTCACATCCCACAATGGGCTTAGCCTGTAGCCTTAGCCCATTTCCTGCTTCTGAACACTAACTTTGCTTCTCCCTGTATATTTCTGTAACCGTCGCCCTTTGTCCTCATAAAAGAAAGGGTACTTTTCTTCAGATCATGGTCAGTTTAAATTAAGTGGCTAGAGTTGCAGAGAAAGTTGTGTGCAGAAGGCACTCTTTTCATTTGAGTTAATTAAAGCAACTTCTTTTCAGAGTGTGATTTAGCTCCTCTTCACGTGTTCCCTCCTCCATTTCAAGGTTTTCTGAGGTCAATAACCATTTATCCTGTCGTGGATGTCAGGTTGAGTCACCCACTCTCCCACTGTGAGAGTTATTTGCTGAGAATTCATGGTTGGGTTTTCTCTAGCAATTGCCTTCAGTGGAAGGGAATCAATTTCTCCTAAGGGTTGAGCTCCTCTCCCAGCTAACTTACTTACATCCAACACTGTTCAGGAAGAAGGTACAAAGGCCTGCCTCGCTCATTCATCTCCCTTTGAATCAACTAAGGGACCTCTCAGATTCTAAGTTCTTCAAGGACTGGCTGAGGCCTGGCTGCAATTGTTTCACATCTCCCTCTGCCAAATTCTGCTGCTTCTCTCCCTCTTTAGGCAATTCCCAAGATCACCACTTGGCATGCCACTTGCACAAAAATCTTAGCCTTGGCATCTTTTCCTCAGCAAATCTGATCAACCAAGTCTTCTTTTCCACTCTCAGCGCCATAAAAAAACATGAATGGCCGAATGATAGACTTGCCCTTTTTTTGAGATGTGTGCTACTAACAACCTCAAAGATAAAATTCTAAATCTCCAGATGGTATTTTTCTCCTGGAATAAGCAGAAGATAATGACCCTGAGGTTAGTGTGTACAACACTCACATTTCCTAGTGATGCAAAGATCCTTCGAGACAACCAATTCATGTTCCGTGGGTCTCCTGCATACGTGGTGCATTTGTTCCTCATAAGGACACTGCAAGTGAAATGCTATTCTAGTTTTCCACTTGGCAAAATGGAGATTAGACATGACTCAAGGCACAATACTTGGGGAACGATTGCCATTTTTTATAAGCAGTGTGTTGTTTGAAGACACTCTGTCCTCTTCATCTTTAGGTCCCTACCACCTAGTTTAGTGCCTGGGATCTTACTGGTGCTCAATGATTTTCACTGAGGGGATGCATGATTTGAAGAAGGGGGTTTGCAATCTTCTAAGCACCTTTGCCATACTAGATACCCCCTCTATTTTTTAATAACCCTATGTAATCTAACATCCACAACACATTTGTGAGGTGGGATTTAAGCTTCCTATTTTACAGACAGTGAAATTGAGGCTGAGGGACATAGTTACTCAGTGTGGAATCGAGATTTCAATCCACTCTGCTGACGCTAAGCTTTCTATGCTACCCTGACCTCTCCACTATATCCTATTTTGCAGCTGAGGTAACTGAGGTATCAAGGCCTTATGTGACTTTCTGCAAGTCTTAGAGCTAAAGAGTGGTAATGCTGGAGCTAGATCCCAGATCACACGCTGTCACACCCGAGAACTCTCCTGTTCTGCATATTAGCATGGACAGAGTTCTGGGGCCTTTCCCAAACACAGTGAATGGAATAGCATTCTCACTGGATGAAAAACCTCCTCTCCCAAATATAAAGCTGAAAATGTAGGCCACCTGCTCATGTGATTGCATTTTATAACCAAAAGCTAAAAATAGCTCTCCACTTGCTTGGCTTGCTTCGAGCATATTAAAAGCTCATGTACAAATCCACTTGCCTGTGGGATTAATGTCAACATTATAGTTTTGCACATCTCTTTCTCTCTGTGTCTCTCTCACTCAGTGGGGAGTAGATTATACTTGCCAGTTACTTTCTGCATGAATTACTAAATTCTTATTTTCAAAGACAAATTTCAGGACCTCTGCTCTTTACTGCACCTGCAGAGTTTGTTTGGGGAGGCAGGTGAGGGAAGTGGCTGAGGGAAGAATGACTCTCGAGTCAGTTGGGGGAAGGCGCAGTCTTTTTGGACAAGGCACAAAGACACTAAGGCTTGGTTTCTTTATCTGCAAAATAATAACCCCATTTCCTGGGCTTATCATGAAGATTAAACAAAATAATTCATGAAGACAATTAATCCTTGGAACACAGAATGCACAAAACAGGATCACTAAAAAAAAAAAAAAAACACCCAAATTCATCACCACCTAAGGTCATAACTTGCTATTATTTTTCCAGTACATTCTATCCCTGTGTTTTGTTGTTGCAATGTTTTATTGTGACTTGGGTGAAGGTTTACAGAGAAAATCAGTTTTCCATTCAACAATGTGTACACACTGTTTCATGGCATTAATGCCAAGCTCCACAATGTAATAACACATATCCCACTTTGTTCTGTGATTTTTCTATGACAGTATCCCAACTTTCAGGAAACCCATGAGACTTGGGCAAACTGTAAAAGTGGGCTACTGTATTCACTGCCATCTGTGATGGATGGTGATGAATTTAAAAAAATTTCTGCGTCAGCTACTTAAGAAATATTTCTACCCCTAATACTTAGTACTACTCATCAGTAAATACTTCTTGAATACTGTGGGAAGGGTTCAGAACTTTTAGTTTGTTTCATGGATAGTGGTGAAGGGATTAAGGTTAAGGGCTTGCTTGCTAAGCAAAGGGTCAGTGATTTGAAACCCCAAGCAACTCCTCATGAGAAAGATGTGATGGTCAGTTGCTTCCCTACAGATGTGGACCTGTGGCAACTGTGTGGAATTGCGATGAGTTGAAATCAACACGATGATGATTCTTTTTTAGCAATAAGAAAAGACTACCTAGTGGGATAACTCTTTAAGTTTTTGGTTGCGGAATGAAAGATGGGTGGCTTCATTCCATCAGTGGTTTCGAGGGAGAAAAGACCTGGAAATCTGTTTGTATAAAGAGTATGGACTAGTGAACACTATGAAGAGTATTCTATAGGCTTAGATGTTAGGAATGACTCACCAGCACACAGCAATAGCAACAGTATGAATGAGCCCTGGTGGTACAGTGATCAAGAGCTTGACCACTACCTGTCATTATTTCCACCTCATGGACATCTTGACAAGAGAAATGATATGTTGGTCTTCTCTCAGAAAGATAATAGCCTAGTAATCCTGTGTGTGTGTGTGTTGTCATATAGATTTGCATCCAGCTCAACAGTGCAAAGCAACAGCAACATTCCAAATATTTGGCTGACATGTTAAAGGTAAGTGAAAACACTCAATTAATCAGGAAATGAATAAATTATTTAGGAGATCCTTTAGGAATTGAAATGGTGTGTTCAAAGAGTATTACTCTGAGATACCTTGTTCTCAGGAGAATATTGGGCAGGAAGGGTCATGGATTTCACACTTTGACCTAACAGGTGTTTTCTTTCAGCTATGGGGTTCTGTGGTAAGTCAGGGTTAGTTTCTCTGAGCAGGGAAATTAAGCAACTTTATTTACTGAAGTTCTTCTAAGAGCCCTAAATGGGATATTGAACTTTTGAATTTTTAGGATTAGAATGTTTTAAGCATCACATCTAAAGTTTCCCTTTTTTTTTAAAGCACAGAGTTCTTTTGAGAAATCATGGAATGGTTCCAGAGGGATAGGTGGTATCTGGCATTGTACACAAAACACTCAAACTAGACAGAGAGGCTATTCTAGTTTCTAGAGCTGCTTTAATAGGAATAATGCAAGTGGGTGGTTTTTGGGAACAGATATTTATTTTCGCACAGTTGAGGGGGGGCGTTTACCGATTCCAGGGGGAAGCTCTGTCTATCAAATCTGGGGGGAAACCATTGTCTCAGCTTCTCTAATGCTTTACTTGCCATTTCTTGGAGATCTTCATGGCACATGTATCTTTCTACCATCTGTGCTTCCTTGCTTAATCCATTGTGTGCGCATGTTTAACATAGCCCCATTAACTCAACAAGAAGGTCCCATTCCCAAATAGGATCACACTCAACAACAGCATGCTGTTGATGTCGTTGCTGTTGTAAGGTGCTAGCTACTCAGTTCTGACTCACAGGTACCCTATGTGCAGTAGCAGGAACCTGCCCTCCTCCATCCTACAATTGCTGCAATGTTTGAAACCCACTGTCGCTGCCACTGGATCAATCCATCTCCTGAGGGTCTTCCTCAACTCTTGAGCGCACTCTATTTTTACCAAGCACGATGCCCTGTTCCAAGGACTGGTTTCTTCGGATACCGCGACCAAAATATGCGGGAGGAAGTTTCACCATCCTGGCTTCATTCTGGCTGTGCTTCCTCCAAGACCTATTGGTTTGCTCTTGAGGTTGTCCACGGTGCTTGTGGTAACGCTTTCTTTTGGAGGAATTAGTGTCAGATGCTCTTCCGAGATGCTGTTCTGTTCCATCCCTCTCACACCCCTGACTCCTCTCTGGAATATATTCCCTGACATCCCTAGGTTCTGTGCTTCTATGCAGTATCCTGTAGAAACTCATGAAACTTCCAGGAAACGTCTCACAGAGAGGTGAGTGAGCTGTCTTATTAATGTTTTCTACTTAACGTCTCTCCTTGGTCTCCAGGCCCTAACACTGATCGTAATGGCTACGCAGAACACACAGACAAAATTCACAATCAAACAGATTTTACTAAGGAAGTTCACACGTTGTAATGCCAGTAAGAAACGCTCAGGGTGGGTTAACAGGACATGTCGCAGAGTTCTTTCAGGTCAGCTGATGCATGCTCCAAAGTGCATACCACTCCACTCTAACCCTAAAACCAAAGGCTCAAGGTCATTGAGTAAGCAGACCAAGTTCTCTGAACTAAGTGCCCAGAGTTGCTCCACTCTAGTAAACGTCAGCCTGAAGGTGATCAGTTGCACTTCCACGGTCAAGAAACCCAACTTCCCCACGTAAGTGCTCAGAGGCACTCCACAAAGACAGCCTCTTTACGCAGCACTCAGATTTACCTGCTCTGTGGGTTGACAAATCCATCACTGTGCTCCAGACTGCATCAGATGGTTGCTAGGAGAGTGGCATTTAAGGAAAAGAAGATTAAAGGAGACCCAATTTTTTTGTGTAGCTTTGGTCAAGGGTAGAATGGAAACAAACACTTGACTTTTACATGTCTTAGGTTTGAGACCTATAAAACTCATCTACAGCGAGGTGTCAAGTAGACAATGGGTATGACAAAGACAGAGACCAAAGGGGAGTCAGAGCTGAATGTCTAAATTTGGGAGTTGAAAGTATTTTTGCTCCATAGAAAACAATGAGATCACCTAGGAAAAAAGTATAGCTCAGGAACAATTAAGAAGGCTCAGGATGGAATCTCAAGGAGTATCCAACTTGATTGAGAGCTGTTAGCATTCCTTCTTGAGAAATAGTTAAAAACAGAACAAAACTATTTGAACTATTTAATATCACATATAAATGTATTTGGATTGCGTCAAAACAATCATGGTGGGACTCTGGGAAGATGGCGGCCAGATAGGAAGCCCAAGCCCGGAGCTCCTGGAGATCGGTGAGTGGGGGTGACACGGGAAGGGTGGGGCTCTTGAATTGGGTTTAGTGACTCCAGGAAAGCTCAGAGCCCTCCTCTGAACCAGGAGCAGGCGCGCCCCGCACGCCCGCGCTCCCCACCGACGCGGGCACAAATGCCGCCTGCACAGACTCTGCGGTTTCTTTGTGCCAGCGGGATCCAGGGCACTGCTCTGCGACCCTGAGATCAGGGACCCGCAGTTAATCAGCGCCCGCGCGCGTAATCGCTGACCAGTCCTCCCCACCCCAAGGTGCCCAGGGGACACTCCACGCAGACCCACACCTCTCGCTCCCCACCCCGAGGGACTCCTGTGTCCCCAGCACAACGGAGGGCCAGCCCCTCCCCCACCCCGGAGGCCCGCGCCCAGGTGCACCTTAAGGGCGCCACCACTGCTCAGGATAAGATCAAGCCATCCCCTAAACCCAAGCCTGCCCACCTGGGCCACACTTTCTAACAGGAGCAGAAGGAACACCCGCACTCCCCACAGTCACTGGCGCTCCTCACAGAAGCTGCCTGTACAGGGCGCCTGCCCTAAACCCTGAGACAGAGAGGACCGCTTTACATTGTCCCCTGGGTAAACAGCCAGCCTGTCCTCCCCACCCCAGAGTACTAGAGGATTTTTTCCCACCTACCTGTGGCAAGTGCCTCTAGCCAGGAACAGACCACCCAATTCCCACCCCATCCCCTAAACCCACTCCCCTGTTCAGCTAACACACTCCATCAGATCTGCAAGGCCTAGCGGCAAACAGTTCCTGAGGGAAGCTATAATATAAGACCAGCCTCCTAAAGAGAGACCCCAGGGCCACAAAACACCAAGGAAAATGCCACCTAATACGAATAAATCAAACAAAAAACAGCTAGCAGCTTCCACAGTATCAAGAAAAGAGAAACTGGATCCGATGCAAGAAGATCAGCTGGACCTAACAGCAATCATAGAAAA